>CAEGAE010005893.1:0-44244 GCA_903067095.1 Girardinus metallicus | reverse complement strand
ATCTAGATCCCTCAGGTCTTCTGGTTCTGGTCTGCTCTGCATCCCCAGAACCAGAACCAAACGAGGAGAAGCAGCATTCAGCTCCTATGCACCACAAATCTGGAACAAACTTCCAGAAAACTGCAAAACAGCTGAAAGACTGAGTGCCTTTAAATCTTGACTAAAATCCCACCTGTTTAGAGTTGTTTATGAAACGTAATAAATTACGAATTTAATGATGACACTTGACTTAATGTAATGTTTTGATTGTTGATTCTATGTTGCATGACTGTGTTTTCGTTTATGATGTAAAGCACTTTGAAATGCCCTGCTGCTGAAATGTGCTATACAAATAAAATTTAGATTTTTGATTTACTGCTGAAATTAGAATTTCCACACCACTCAGGTTTTTTAGACCCTCTTCAAGATTTCTATAACATTGTTTCTTTCCTTCTTGTTACAGTTGGGGAGCCGATCACAGTGCCTAAAATTGAAGACCCAACAGAGGAGATGGTGGACCTGTACCATGGAATGTACGTCAGGTCTCTCCAGTGCCTTTTCGACAAGTACAAGACCCGCTTCGGTCTGAAAGAGAGCGACATCCTGCACATCCAGTGAGAGGACGAGGAGCTCCTGCTGAACTTCCCTCCTTGCCCTGCCTCAGCGGTCTGATTTATGTCTGGACAGTGAAACCGTACACACGTCGACGTCTGGTGGAAAACAAACAGTTTTCATACTGTACACTTGCACAGCGGTAGCTTGAGCTCAGGAAAAGAAGTCTGGTTTCAAGAACAGTGGCCTCACTTTTTTTTTTTTTTTTTTTTTGGACAAAGTTACACCAAATACCACATCAAAAGTTAGGCCTTTTTGGGAGGAGATTTCTGATATGCACCTTCTCATCAGTGCAGAGGGGGGTAACCACCACTAGATGGAGCTGTAAAGTAATCTGGAAAACCTGCCAACGTCTTCCATTACCTATGCATTAATACACTACTTCTTGTACGCTTTAGAACCATAGAACATGCTAAATGCACAAACAATGCAAGTGGAAAGCACCACTTTAATAATGGGTCGACAAGCCCAAATGTTAATTGAGCCAAAGATGTGTTTTGTCCCCTCAACCCTTTCGAATGCATCGATTAGATGTACACAGAAAGTGTACATTTCCTGCAGGTTGGATCGACATGGTTAATGGGCAGTACACATGTGCCTGTAATTGTTATTGCCATAAAGTATTAATTGTATTCAGCTGAAGGGATAAAGCCTGTTTGACTTGTCCTCTCAAGAATATTTCTCATGCACTTTTTTTTTTTTTTTTTTTTTTTTTTGAATACCGATTATGCTCTGGAGATTGTCTTAGAAAAAATGCCTTTGATAATCCGATTCTGCTCGGGAAGTGACCTTCCTGCTGCTTTGCTTTACCTTCTTGTTTCTGTCATTCCAGGTTTCGATACGAGAAAGGTGGCACTCACCTATGCAATGAAAACTGAATTTTTTCTGTCCTCAATTTTCTTTTTTTTTTTTAAGTTTAGAGCAGCAGTTAAAAAGTTGGGGTCAGTTAGAGAACTGAATGCCTGACACCTGATGTTGTGTGTTGCAGAACTGTAGCTTAGGTGTGATCAATGGAAATAAGTAAGTTGATATTAACTTGATTCTAGGTACATCTTTGAGTTCGATACTTATTTGAAGCGAGGTTCTATTAAACCTTTCCAAGGAGTCAATAACTTACCTGAAATATATTATTTTTTTGGTACATCCTTTAGTGTATTTGTTGATCTTGGAGACCAATACCAAAGCATACTTTTGCCTTAAAAGAACTTCAGTCTTAAAAACATGCCAACTTTATTTCCATGAACCTTTAAACCACTGTCAGTTTTGCTTTGGGGCCTTATTTACTTTGAAGTAGATGATTACTTGCATAGGAAATGGAGGCTGGAGATGGTGTGCCACCAACAATTGTCCTGTGTGCAACATTTGACATGCTTAATTCACAGTAACGAAGATCACTGATGGCACTCTGCTTCCTACCTGAATTTCCTGTGTAAATAAAAATCACATGTAGTGCACATAATTGCCCAGTGCAAGCATAACGATGGTTCAAGGGGACACGAAACTGCGTTCAAGGAAATTGCTGCTTTCTTTTAAGGTAGGTAGGCATTGATTTAAGAAAGCAGAAGTCTGCTTTGGTTTTTGCCCCTTGCTAGCTAGTTGTTAGCTTTAGCATTGACAACTAATCTGGATTTATGCAAAATAAAGCTTGTGAATGAGACTGCTTTCTTAGAACCTACTTCAAATTTGTGGAACTATCCCTTTAAGCTATTTGGTATTTGCTGGCATTTCTAGCCCCTTCCTAGGCAGAACAGGGAATCATCTGATTCAGTAAGGCTGCGTCTTATGAATGATGGTAGTCGGTAAGCTTGAAGAGCAGTTTCCTCTTGTCTCAACACTGTGACTTCCTTAGAGTAGTGCAATCCTTGTGATAAATCTGAGCAATAAAATAACAGGACATGCCTTTACGATGGACATCATCTGTCTTCCATTATTTAAATTAAATTTTTGTATATTTTCAAGAGACTTGCTTGTCCTTGCCTTTTTTTTTTCAAAAACATTTTCCGCCTGTTTCAGTTGCACCATTGAACATCCTGAATGTAACTGAGACTCAGACATTTTCATACCATTTCAACTTTTCAATATTTGGTCGCATCACGGCAACAAACTTCAATGTATAAAGATTTCAGTCTTCAGAGGTGCAAAGCTGGTGGAGACGTCACCAGAAGGCTTGCAGCTGTGATGGCAGTGAAGAGTGATTTAAAAAAAAAGATTTTTTATAGTGCATATCAGATTTGTATGAGAAATTAACCCCCAATAAAGTATGTTACATGTTGTGGTTGCAACAATACAGAAGTGTAGAAATAACTCTTAGGGGGGGGGAGTACAGATGTTTATATCCCAGCATTTGTTTGGCAAAAAGTACTTAATTTCCATTTTACCACCAAAAAAAAGTCTGTTTTCATATGCATGCTTATAGAAACAAACGAATCAGAATCAGAATTCCTTTCTTGCCATTGTGCAAGAATGCACAACGAAATAAAATAAAATAAAAAGATCAATAGATCAGCTAAAATCCATATAATACAAAGTCCTTTGGTTATCTGTAAAAAGATGTGATGTGGTGGTGTCGCCCCCTAATACCCTGATTGCTATTTTGTACGTGACTTCCTGTAGAGTATTTCACTTTATTTATATGTTGATACAAACTACACTTTTTTTTTAGCGTGACATTTAACAGAAAAAAATAACATTGTATAAAATATAAAATTATATATTCAGCCTTTTTACTGTAAAACTGCAACTTTTTAATTTTTTTGACTTAATGTCTTTCAGATGAAATAGATTTTATTGTACGTTCTTTATATCCTCAATTCCATAATAGCTGTATTTATCTAAAAAAAAAAACGCTGAAAATATGTAAAAACTTACGTTTCTGGTAGTCTTTTATTTTTCACATGCTCTTGTAATATTGTGTTCGATTTCAGTGACTTTCTGATAGAAAAACTATGAAGCCCAGCGTTTTTCTGTCACCTGCATGTCACGCTTCTCATACAACTTCCTCATATTTCGCAGATTTGACAGGTTTCCACCGACTCTAGGCCCTTCTTGGTTGATAAACAGCTCCTTCAGCCAATAGGGATGCACCTTGCCAGGAATAAGCCCCGCCCTTGCTTGACAGATGCCACTTTAAGCCAATCACGGACGGCAGTGACGTACTTCCAATTCAAAGACGGACTTCCGAAGCATATGTAGCAGAATAGCCCGTACTTTGTTTACGTCCCTCTGCTGGACTGACAGCTGTCGGAAAGCTTTCCGCACATGAACATTCGTAACTGCGTGTCTGTCGTAGTTGCCCGCAACTTGGTGAACTTTTGTTTTTAAATGCTAAGGATGGAGCGTTTTGTTGAATGAGAAGAAGACTCGCTAGATGCCGACAGGAGGATGAACTCCATCACCGGTCGGGGTCTTGCTATCCCCGCCGCCTCTGTCACCAACTCTGGAGCTTCATCCTCTCGAGCCCTGCATGTGGAGCTCACATCCCAGCAGGTAAACGCAAACTCCCCCCTGAATATACTCTTCGGCACCAGCGGAAGGTAGGCGGACTGAGCAGAACTCGGACGGAGTCGTGTGTCTGTGTTCTGCTGTAGTTTTACAACTGCTGCCAGAGGAAACCAGGCCTGTCAGACTGACTGCGAGCTAGTTGAGCTAGCCTTCAGCTAGCTTACTTCAGCTAGCTTACAGGAAATAAACTGACCTTTTCTGGGACACCGGTGTCTTTTAATCCTCTCCACCTGCATTTGGAATATGAAAACGGGCCTCTTGCTGCTCCGTTTAGGGGCATCTTTACCGTAAAATACGTAGAATTTCTGTTCCAAGCAGCTGTGCTTCTGAAAATGTGACAGAACTTGACGCTGTGCCCATCTGCATGTGACAGGTCACTCAGCTGAGGGGAAAGTAGCAGGCTATGTCATTGTGTAGTTTGCACTGCAATTTTCTCAACTTCAGGCTTTATTTTAGCTTTGCTGCTAATTTAAATCGGGAAATCCGTTAAAAAAATACTCTTCATTCATTCATTCATTCATTCATTCATTCATTCATTCATTCATTCATTCATTCTGCCAAAGCCTCTAAAAACAACAGTGCGTCATTGTGTTAATGTAAGCCATTATTTGAAGCGTGCTCAGTACTCACTGCAGATGACTTCATTTTGGCTCGAAACAAACAGTAAGATTCAAGGGCAAACTGGTTCTATTTGTGTGTTTTTTTTTACTTTATTAAACCACTTCCCTCCCTCTGATTACAATCTAAATTCAGCAATCCTGAAGGTGTTTCTTCCACTCAATTTTCCTATAATCAGGCCTCTTAACTGTCAATCAGCTTATCATGGTAATGTGACTGACACGTTTGGACTTTTCAATATCTTTTTGCATGTCAACATTCGTTATGTAGGTATGAGTTGGATTCTTTGGATGTACAATGGTCTACAAACACTTTCACCAGCACACTATGTTTCGATGCATTTTCCTCTATCGAAGAACGTCAAATAGATTCAGAAAAAAACTTTTATTCATCCCAGAGGGAAAGTAAATGTTGTTGTAACTCATTATCAAAGAATCTTCAGAGGAAGGCGATGCTGTGAGGAGGAAGGATCTCCTGTAGCAGCTAGTCTTGCAACTAATCTGAAGAGGCCTCTGGCCGAAGGCTGTTATTGGATGACGGCCTCATGACTGTCATGATTTACTAACGGCTCAATTGCACAATCAGCTGTTAGGAAGCTAATCCTCCTCCTTTACTTTTGTGGTTGGAAAGCCAGTCACAGAGATGCTAGAGTCGGGGATAACGAGTTTTGCTGGGACAGTAAATTGTCCCAGCAGTTATTGCGATAAACGATAATATTGTTGTTTTTGAGGTCATTTTCAAGTAATGTAATGGCAGTGGCATAAGAATGCAAGAACATATTCTTAAAGATCTATAAACCTTAAATTCTAACTAACTTTTGGCATTTAACACTGGAACTGGAAGACATTTAAAGTATTCAAAGATAAATCAACGAACCAGAAACAACAAATGAAATTAATTTTGAAGTCTCTTTATACAAAATTGTCCTTCAAGAAAGGGACAGTTGAGACAACAACTCCAGAATGAAAAATGTTGTCATCCAGTTTTTAATAGGAAGAGGAAAAAACAGAAAATCATGCAAATAGAAATTATTGTGTTTGCTTTAATTGATCATACGGTTAATTAATTTATTGTTTATCGTGACAGGCCTAGACTACAACCCTTGCCCATTAGTATTGATCTAAGAGATGGTTTAAAATTATTCCTGCCCTCTCTCTCTCTGCTCTTTGGTGCTTCTCTGCATCCATGCAGCCTCCGCTTGCAACTCCTCTGGGCTTTGAGTTTGTAGTTCTAGTGTTTATCTGAGCTCTGGAGATGCTAATCAGCTGGCCCCCACTTGTAAAAACAACATCTAATGCATCATAGCAACTGTCGGAAAGTGCAAAAACTTCAAGTAAAAATTTTTCCAGCTGCACAGCATCCAGAAGCAGGGGGGGGGGGATAATTCTCCAAACATGCATAAAATATTTACTAGGTCTTTTTTTTTTTAAAGCCTTCTAACACGACGGATTCAGAATATTACAATGACCCACAACTGTGACAAGATTGTTCCATACATTGCCCGTATGTGTTGTCATGTGAATATGTAAATACAGTCCATGACAGCTGTTGACCTCATGAACACGTTTAGTCGATAAAAAGCATTATGCTGTTTCTAACAGTGCGTCTAAATTGAATTGACGCGCAGGATGGTCGATTTGTTTGGACCATCCCGCTCAATCAGCAAACTACATTTAGTATAAAGAGGTTCACCAACGTCAACCAAGGGAAGAGCCTCCAACAAGTCAGAAATGAGTAAACGGTGATAAATCAAGAACCAAGGTTCACAGTTTCAGCCTAACAGCGCTGGACTGGAAAAATAATAACTTTGAAACTTCTTGCTGTTAAGGGAGGAAAGATTATTTCTGCGGTCATATGTGCCTCCTGCTTATTTTTTTTCTTTTAAAAATATTGCATCAGCATCGCCTTTTGTTTGGCAAGTTTAACTTTAGTTGCCAGCAGGTAACTTGCAAGATATTAGTTGGACGTTTGTGTGCTCTTCTGGGAAGTTTTTGCTTACATTAGTCATCGTTTCTCTGGGAAAGATTTAGAAAGCTACAACATTTCTGGTAGCCTCTTGGAAGAACACTCTAAATACATTTTATGTGGCGACTGTCACAATTTATTTTTGCTGTTTGTCTGGTGTAGTGCTGGGAAATGAAACGCTTTCAATGACTATCAGAAAACCAGAAAATCTCCACGACATCGAAGTGACAATGACAAAACGCAATAAGACCAAATATGAGGCCAGCATTATTCAGCATTTTTCTAAAACGGAGAAGAGATTGCAGGCAGTAGTGTGAACTTTAATTATTTTCTGGATGTACTCCAACATATTGGCACTCTTAAAGAGCACTGCATAAAACATTAAAGTGGATCAGCACTTTGCTTGAGAAAGTTTCATTAGTCATCCCTAAAATCCAACAATTCTTGAGCTCTAGTTAATGTTGTATGACTTATTGCAGCTAGTTGAGTCAGTATTGAAACTAAAGTTTTAATTCGAAACCCTTTTGGAGTGATTATCGAAACTGTTAAATTCAGAAAAGTGCCGTTTTTTTTTCTAAAGTTACACAGTAAAAACGTAACGGCAATAATTTGGTTCATTCAGCCTGTCATATAGGGAAGACAAATGTGGTCGTAAATTTTTATTTTTTTTTAAGCAATGTCTTCACCGTGATATTCAAAATATCAGAGTTCTAAACTAAGTATTTAATTCACCAGCTAAACATTCATCCTCCAAACTAAATATTTAGCTTTCAAACAAAATACATTGTTGGGAATATAAATATTTAGTTTTTCAAACTAAATACTTGGCTCCAAATGAAATATTTATTTGGGAATTAAATGTTTGGTTTGGAAAACAAATATTTAGTTTGGAACTAAACTAAAAATAAATGTAATTTGTAAACTAAATATTTATTTTCCAAACTAAATATTTAGCTCAGATGTAAATATAGTAGTTTAATATTTAGATAGTAGTTTAAATATTTAGTTTGGAAAATAAGTATTTTGTTTGGGAGCTAAATATTTAGTTTGAAAGTTTAATATTCATCTTGTAAATAAAATAATTAGTTTGGAAGCCTGGCATTTATTCGTGTAGGAATAACATGGTGAAAGTATGACTGAAAAATAAACAATGACATTTTTTTTTTCCCCCACTGTGACAAACAAAGCAAATTATTACCGTTCACTTTTTTACTGTCTAACTTTACAAACAGCACCCCGTACGTGTGGGGAATTTGTGCAAAGTTTTTTTTTCCACTCTGCATGTGTTGTGTTCTCCGGATTGTTTTATATCGAGTCTATTTTTAGAATCGTCCTGAATCTGCTTCAGATGCCACAGTGGGCCTTTTTAGTCATGCATTTCAGACACGCAGAGCAAAGCTAGTTCTCATATAATGTGATTGTTACACTAAATGCATACCAGAGTCACACGTTTGAGACAACTTCATTTCGCTCTCAGCTGCCTTCCATGTGTTTCACGTAGTTCTACTTTGAAGAACCCAGTTCCCTGCCGTAGCTCCATCGCATCCCTTTTTTCTTTTTCTTTTTTTTTTTTTGTGTGTCGCCGCCTGTGGTTCTCTGCAGCTCGTTCAGAAATGTGCAGTGGCATTTTGTAAGGAGGGGGATTTCAAAGTCCCCAGTGGAACAATCACCTATTTTGTTTCTTAGGGTTAGTAATCTTATAGGGAATCTCATGACTTAGATTCTGCCTCTGCTCGCCTTCAGGAAGCCAGCTGGACCGACCGGTCAAGGCCAAATGTAATTCCTTGTCTTCATCCTTCCCCACTGACTCGCATAAGCATTCGCCCACGTAGAGAGACATTAAAATGAATATTTACATGTAGCATAAAAGATATGCACCGATGGAACTTTTGCTGCCAATTCCTGTGTCCAAGTTTTTAGAATTTCATTTATGAAGATGTAAGACTGCATTTGGAAAGTTTTCTTCTCGCCTCCCTGATGTGAACTCATGCAAATTATTTAAGTTGGACGACGTTATACTGCAATATAACAGGGTTTTACTACTGTTTCAGAACAAAGAGAAATATTACGAAGTTGACATCCGACACTATCTCTTGCACGAGCGATTAGCAGGGCTAGCGTTCCTAAAACAGCAGACGCTGCGCTTTCTCTAGGAAATGGAGCCTCTTTAACTCAGAGATTTCCTAAAAGGCGGCCAAGATTTCAAAACCTAGCTCGTCCCATGAAAGACAGAAGTCGAAGAATCAAGAGGGTGAAACAAAGAACTTTGCTGCTTTCTGTTAAACCGTCCACTTAAAGTTTAATTCATTGAAAGAGAGGCACAAGTCAAAGACGATCTTTACAATAACAACTTCTTGCGTGTCCGTGGAGGTTACAGGAATCTGTTCATGAGCTTCCCTAAAACAAAACTGAAACTGCAAACTACAGCTCTGATGGCTTTCTGCTCCCAATGAATTGCATCCATATTTTTCTCTCCTTCTCACTCTTTTTTGTTTTTTTCCCCCTGGTCAAACAGAGACGGTTGCGTCATCTCCGGAGCATTGCTGCCAGGAACATAGTCAACAGGAATGGCTCTCCACTGCTGGACACTTACTTCATCCTCCACCTCTGCGTAGGAGACCGCATTTCTAGAGGTCGGTGGAAACCTTCTCTGTTGTAAAATCGAAACATACATTGAATCCGAACTTCAACTTTAAAAAAAAAAAAAACACAAAAAAAAACAACTTAAAAAAGTTAATATATTAGAAAAATGGAAGCCAAAAACATGCAGTAACTTTGACAACTTACAGTTTTTTTTGTTGTTTTTTTTAAACATATACATACTTTTCTGCATGTCAGACTCTGAGTTGGTAAATCTTATTTCCTATTCTGTGTTGTGATGTTGTGGTTGTGTTATGGGGAAGTCTGTAGAGCTGTGAGTATATTGCCTCAAGTGTGTATTTTTTTGTCATTTACAACAGAAACAAGCCATTCAAATGCGGTATTACAAAATTTGCACCTCACATATATATGCAAAAGTTGTGTTTTTTTTTTCTTTTTTGATGGGGAAAAAATGGACATTACTACTATGATCCCCTGCATATTTGCGGTTCAGTATTTGCACACTTTTCTGTGCAACGTGACTGGAGGTCATTTGCGGCATACGGGGCCATACACTGATTATTTATTTTGAACCTTTGGCTTGAAATCATAAACGGCATCAACGACACCATTACTACTGCGAACAACAAATCATCTTTTTAAAACGTATTTCCATGCAACAAAGGCAGCTGTGATGAACAACAACACAGGACCAGTTCACTAATGATACGGAGGGTCAGCTGAATCTATTCCAGCACAACATGCACACACAAAGTAACGACAGAGCTCCTTTCTGGTTTTCCTAGAAAATATTTTAGAGCATATCTAAAATATTTGAAAAAAAAAAAAAAAAAATCAGATTGGGAAGCTGAAAAAGGGGGCACATTGCTATTGGCTGGGATTTTCAAACCATCCAATCCATGAGCTGCTTTTATTTTCATTGGTGCTGATTGGCCTGCAAGAGCTAAAATACGGAAAACTGTAGAAGTTGGGGGTTTTTTTCCCTTTGATTTTGGGGTCTGTGGTAGTGCCAAGACGATTTCCACTGTTTGCAATAATGCATAAAAACTAGTTGTGGGCGATATGGACTTAAAGTTTCATCATGATATTTTGTGGTACTATTGCGATAACAATAAAAATGATAAGTACTATTTATTGCGTCTTTTTCTGTTAGGGATGTTTGGACTATTAAAGTAGGCACTGTTAAACAGCGAACTCAGCAGAGGGAATGTAAAGCGTTAACCTTGTTATCACTTGTGTGACTCTAAAGCGTTAATCGCATTTGTGCTCTGTTATCAAGTCGCAGCACTACTGAAGGTGCTGCCCTTGGCGAAGGCCAGTGATCTGTTCTGAAACAGCACAACCTACTTAACCGTCCCAGTGTTCTAGAAACAGGAAATGGTGTCTGAAGCATAACGCGGCAACGTTTCGGATGTGTTGTTGCATTAAATCAGGTGGTCACGTCTGTCGGTCATTGCCGTATCATGCCTTCGATCCGAGAAGCCAGCTCACATGTAAGTCGGTCATAATAAAGGCAGGTTGACTTTAACACACAGGCTGGGAAAAGCGGCGGTGTCGCTCGTTTGTGTTTGGCAACAGAAGCTATTGATTACCTGAAGCTACTCCACACAAACCTTGTATCAAAAATCTTTGAAGAAAACTTTTCAGAGATGTTTATGCATTCTTTATACCAACACAAGGTAAGATTGAATCCAGCACACATTCCAAAGGCATTGCTAAGACAGGAAATGGTGCATTTCCTCCTCTCCACATTGGATCTGTTAATACACAATGTGAGGGTTTACTCTGATGTCCTGCAAAGAAAAATGAGCAAAATTAAAATCGGGATGGTAAGATTATCAAGTGAAAAGCCATGTTAAGGTAATTTTGCAGGGATGAAAAGTAGAAATGGACGTATAATAATAACATGAATAAAGATGCTTTGGCTGACACCGTCTGAAATTAAACAAGGTGGCAGAAACTTGTTTTTAAGTAAGCATTTTTAAAAAATGTTAGCATTGGGATTCTCCCGTTAAAAGAAAACACACATGCGACCTCTATTTAATTTGCATTTGTTCACTGGGTATTTCTTTTTCCAGATTTTTACAAGAGTGAAGTCATTCGAGACTCACTGGTGAGTACACTTAAACTTCGTTTATGTCTACTGTTCTCGGTTGAAGAAGTTGTTGTCACGGAGAGTTACTTCATTTTGTTTGAAAGGACAAAATGAAGTAATTCTCACCAGCAAAATTACCTCCAGATAAGCGTCACTTACTTACTGTGTCTAAAATGTTTGTAAGGATTTACAAACAGCTACGTTCCAGCAGCTTTTCTCAAAAATGTGCTCGCGTACATGTCTTACTTCTAACCATTACATTACTATAAAACTCAGTGAGCCAGTTTGTTCTGACTCTTGTTGTGTCGGCCAGATTCCAGCCGTGTGTTTTTGTGTGTTCCAGAACCCGACCTGGAGGAGCTTGGACTTCGGTATGCTCCCGGACCTCCTGGACACTTCGGTGTCTTGCTTTGTGGTTCGGATTTGGGGTGGGCAGAAGGAGCAGTACCAGCTCCTCATTGAATGGAAGGTCAACTTGGATGGCCTGAGATACACGGGACAACAGGTCGGCAACCTTCTTACAACAACACGCGTCCGTTAAGGAGATATGTACTCTTTGGATTACTGGTAGAACAACAAGTAGCCACTTTCACACATTTAGAAATGCTGCTCTCACTAAGGCACCCTGGTACAATGTGCCAACAAAGTGCAGGTGCCTCATTTTAAATCATGAAGATGAATTTTTTCAAAATGAATCCACCATTAGTGCATACAAAACAAACATGACAGACTAACATGTTTGTTTTGGATTGGTCTACAAATTAGACCAATTAGATAAGAGAACGAACAACAAAAAGTGAATGATAATAATAATAAAAAAAAAAACAAATAAAGGATATATTTTGTGTTGGTCTTTGTCTTAAATCAATGCATTTAGGACAAGACAAAGACAAAATACACAACATAACCAAGTGGCGTCGCAATAAAAATTACGTTTTTTAACATGCGAGTTAGGATGCTTTTATACAAAAACTAGTAAAAAAACACTAGCTTTTTACTAGACAAAAAAAACTGGTATTTTTGTCTAGTTTCTCCTGCAAATAGCTTAGTTCACTTGAAATAAGACAAAAGCAACTTGAATGTAACTTTTCAGCAAGATGTAAAAATTTGCTTAAAGTCAATAATTCTTTAATATGTCTAAAAAAGTACCAGTTCCATTAGCAGATTTTTTTTCTCTTATAACAAGACTGTTTTATTTTTGTAATTACATTTTGTGCAATTATATGGCCAATGGAAACACAGCTACTCTTCCATAAAGGCCAGATAAGTAGAGGATGTTTCTAATAGTTGATATTTTGTTTGTTTGTTTTTCCACCTAACTTGTCCAGCGCTGCTACTTTGGGCCTCTTGGCATCTTCTCTGATTAGTGCCAGTCTATTTGGATGACCTTGTTTTATTCGTATCATACTATTTATTTTTCTAAATGATCGATTGAAAAGTTCTCAAAGAGCTGTTCAAAAATATGGCCCTTTTTTTTTTTTTTTTAAAATTTTTATTACCTAAACCTCCTTTATTTTGGGGCATCAGAGTAAGAGGCTGAATATAAAAGCACTTCATACTTTTTAAGGTTTAATTTTTGTAACAAATTTAGATTCCACATGTAATCCGTTTTTCCTTCTCTTCTATTATGCATGATTTCCTGTTGCACTGACCTATAAAATTCCAACACCTTGTGCAAAACAATGTAATTTATTACTTTAGATGTGAATTTGACCTAAAATCCAGTAAGATAATGAGAAATATATGTATAGTTTCACAGCGTATGTAGTGATGAGCCACCTTTTCTTTACCGCAGACGTATAGATTTGAAATATTTACAGGCTAAATGGATAAATCTGTAGAAGGCGTTCGTCTTTGCACAGACGTGCAGCTTACCGGCCATTCTGGCTTCAAATGATGTTCCTCTTACAGCTTTTCTCTCCGCCCCAGAGGACGGAACGTCAAGGATTTCCAAGTCCGTATCTGTTTTTTTTTTTCGTTAATTTTCGTATTACTCCAAAGCAAGGCGGTGCTACGCTGCTTCTGGATCTTCTTAAAATCTTATTTTTCCTTTACATTGAAAAATTGTAACCTCGTCCACCAAAGTTTAACCGTTAACATGTGTTGGCTCCGAAGACAAACTGTTTTCACTGTCAGTAATTTTGAAAAGTGTTCCTAAACCGCCCCGCGGGACGGTGTCTGTTTTTAATGCAGAGCCGTCTGTGGATTTGCACCTTCTCTCAGAATATATTGGACGGTCAGGATCTCGACTGCTCCTCAGATATCGAGTTTAAATTAAGTGCAGATCGTTGCACTGCTTTTTAATTTGCACTGTATGTAAGGCCTTGATATTCTATTATTGATATTATTATTGTTTTTGTTGGAGGCAGGGTTGTAAATCCTTACAGTAAATCCCACATTCCTTTCAGATTTTCGAGCACTGTAAACCCGTGCTGTAGTAAATCCCACGTCTCTGCATTCCTTTTTCATTTTATGCTGCGGTAAATCTGATCTTTCCTACATTTGAACAAGATAACGGGAGTGTAACTTGCTTTTATTCTAAACTTGAGGGAAATTGGTATGATAAATGTTTTAGAAAGTAAAAAGAAATTATTCCTGTAAATTACACTTACAGAAAAAATTTCTCCCCCCCCCCCCATTTCAGACATTTCAAATCAGTGCTAAAGTCATCAATCATGATGTTTTGGTGCTTGCAGCATTGTTTGATCTTCTATGTTAAGCACCAAGCATAAAAGTTTAATGGATTTTGTAAGTCGGCGGGATATTTCTAAAATTCCAATGGAGAAAATCACTTTAGTGTCTGTCTTGAGTTTTGCACATTGAATGGGGGGAATTCAGTCTTCAAGTACTTCTGAACAAACCCTATGGTTTTGCCATTCCTTCTCAGTGGGACCGTATTCCAAGCTCATAAACAGATAACTCAGTTTCATGCACATCCAGATGTCTGTTGCACTTTGTTCTCTCCGACCCGGTACCCATATTCATCCTCTACCCCCTCGCTTTGCCCACAGATTCGATCCAGATATCCAAATGAGATCATATTTGGGCTGAATGATGGCTACTATGCAGCTGACTTTGATCACAAGGTAGAACGTTTGCCTCTAATTTTATTTTTAAGGACTTTGCACAATTATGAAATGGTTGATCCCAAAGCCATTAGTTATATTTGGACGTCGGCATTAAACACGTGACTCGTTTCAGGATCCGTCGGAGCGGAAGAATTACAGTCTGCTTCAGGTCGACCAGAGTTCAGTCAGGAACTCCTACAGTGTTTTCTCTTTGCTCAGGTAAGAGTCCCTCCACGCTGTAGAGTTATATCTAATACAAACAGTCCAGGATGTTGTGGTGTTTTTTTTTTTTTTTTTTTTTCTCTGACCTTTGAGGCCTAAAATTACTAATTACTTTTTAATTTTGCTATGACATGATCACACAAAAAAGTAAAAATTGCTGCACATTCTTGTTGGACTTTTGCTGCAACCTGCTGAATAGGTTGGATACAATTGTATCCAGTATGTTGGATGGTGCTGAGTTATCCCAGTTGTTTTGAGAAGCAGTGTTTTTCAGTTTTCATTTTTCGTTTATTCCTTTTTTTTTTATTTTATTTTGTTTTTCATTTCTCCGATTTGGATTAGTTGCAGCCCCAAAATGGGCTCATAGTTTTCTGTTGCTGTCATGTAGTAATTACAAAAGTAACTTGCTCAGACTGTTGCATAGTTTTATTTTTAAAGTGGAAAATCTGAATGAAAATATTTTGGTAAAAAAAAAAACCAAAAGCTGCACATGATTTTCCAAAAAGAAAACACGGTTAATATTTAAAGTGCAAATAACATTTTCTAGTACTTTCCTGAAATGGCGCCTTTAATTCAAATAAAGTTATGTCCTGAGGAGTTGTCAAATGTGCAAAAGAAGAATCCTACATTGCTCACTCAACATGATTTTTAAAAAGGGTTTCGCCAAAAAAGAGACAAATGTTAGCATTTGGCGTCACACATGCTTTCATCTTGCAGGTTCGGCTCTCAAGAAATGTTGTGAAACAGGAAGTTAAATTAGAAGAGGGCTACGGAGACTGGGCAAAATTCAGCTGAGTTACAGTGATTGGTCGGAAAAGAGGGAAATACAGAAAAGCTTAAGATAATTGGTCAGATTTGATGAATAGTTGCAATGACTGGTGAAATGATAAGTCTATTTGCATTAATAGTTGTGATTGCAGCTTCTTGGCTGATCAGGGATCTGCCACCTTTACAAACCAAAGAGCCGATTTTGCCCTCAATCCAGCTAAATAAAACTTGCTCAGAGCCACAGCTCTATCTATTATATGGAATTTGTGGTCATATTTAAAGATTCTCCACTTTATTTCTGGTTTTACGTTTTGAAACAAAGAAATCATAAAACATTAATTAAAAAAGAAGATTCTTCTATTGGAAGTGTGTTTTTCTGGAGAAGGATCTAAACAAAACAAGTATTTATTTGCCAATGTACTGATGAGGAGAAAATGAATAAATACTACTTACACTTGTGTTGTTCTGTTTTGGAAATTTATTCCATGCAAAAAAAAAAACAACAACAAAAAAACAATAAAAAATCTGTGTCTAAAAAAAATAAAAGAAAATAGAAAACATTTAAATTTGTTATATCTAAATTATTTTAAAAGCATTGTTGCTTTTGCACTTTTTTTTTTTTTTGCCAAATTATTAAGACATCTTGGAAGGTTCAAAGAGCCACTCCTGGCGTAGATGATCGGGTACACTTTTAATTTAAATGGAAGAGATTATCCAATTTCTGCACTGTGCGACTTTAAACAAAGAACCTGTTAAAGGCGTCCCTTTCCTTTGGGTAAAGCTGGATCCGTTATCTGTTTGCTCTTCTCATTTAAAGCCACTAACTTTCTTCCTGTAGCTCTACTTTTTAGTTGTTAGACTTTTTTCACCCACCAGATGGCGCCATATGGACAGCTAACAATAGTAAGCCCTGATAAATGAAACCGTCTCATCTTTAGCCTGATATGAGATGACAGAGTCTGCAATTTACATCATGCTTACTGGGCAAAACGGGGAAAAAATGTCAGATTTTAACCACCTTATCTGTATTCTGGCACCAAAACCAGGGTGGAGGTATTTAGAAAATGTTACCTTAAAGCCACCTCTTTACACCGCAGAGGAAAGTTGCTGCTTACGAGAAGGGGGAACCCTGTTCTGTCGTTAAGGACACGAGCCAAAAGGAAATCCTAGGATTTGTTGACAAACACAGGTTTGTTGCTCCACAGCTATATTTAAATGCGGTAACATGTAAATGCTACCTTCTTAATTCCCAAGGGCTTTCCCCCCCTCAAGGGAAACCCTCTGTTAGCCCGAGTCCGATCTTATAACAGCATAATCACATCCAGTTTGCCCATGGAAATGTATATCTGGATGGTTTTATTTAGACACTCGTAAAATAGGATCAGGATCCTGTCATTAGGAGAGCTGTGACATTTCCACTAACATTTTCCCTCTTTAGGGGGGATCGGATATGCATCACAGAACTTTATAGTATCGAGGAAAAAGGGAATTATGCCAAAGCCTGGTGAACCTTCGCAGTGCTCCTTTATTACTGAAGTGGTCACGGTTTATGTTTATATCAGCCGAGACCGTTGCCTCCCGAGGAGCTCCAAGAAGAAGAAGAAGAAGAAAAAAAATCCCAGTTTGAGTCATAACTTCTCTGACCTGTGCTCTTACGTTTTTTATTATTACAGCCTTCATCCACATCCTCTTCCTTGTATCCATGCCCTGTGGGACTCTACAGAGTTTAACACGCTCACACAGAACTCCCTTCTTCCACCACACCGCTCTGCCTGCTGCTCCTCACACTCCCCGCCACCAAACCCCCCTGCCACAGGTTTCTCTTGGCTTAATGTACTCTCATACACATGGGCTTTGATTATGTACAATAGAATGATTAATTAGATGTTGCACACTCCACCAGGGATTCACCTCTGACCCCGTCGCTTGAGATGCAAAACCGTAGGTTTTTAGTTTCTGACCCTCATTTTTCAAACTGCATTAACCTTCCGTACATTGATGTACTGCTTGTGGATACATGCGGAGTTTTGTGGAAGCATTCAGAGCCTTGGAAAAAATTTTTCACATATTTCCACGCTGCAACTACAAACTTTAAAGGAGCAGTCTTATGTAAAATTAACTTTTTTGAGCTTTATCATGTTGTTATGTTATTCCCTCATCAAAAACATACCTGAAGTGTTGCCTTGATTCTCTCATGCATGTTTGAGAAATCCTTGAATCTCCCGTGGCAACCTTTCAGCTGTGCAACATGCTTGGTGGCGGCACATTTCAGGACTCTGCAATTTCCAAGATTTCAAGAAACTCCCCCATTCAGCTCCTTCAGACTAGCCAGCAGAAGTTAGCAAACAACTGGTGGAACTGCTGAGCTCATTATGTGAGCTACTTCCCAGTGAAATGCTGGTAAAAGCGTTGTTAGAGGGTGAATAGATGAGTAATGTGATGACTTCCTGAAGGTGGAGTGTTGGAAAGGGCAAGAGTTTTTTTTTTTTTTTTTTTAAAGAGACAGAGGCTCAATTTCAAGGTGTTATATTACGAAACAAACTAAAAGATTCTTAGTTAAATTTAGGTCTAGGCTTTGACTGGTTCACTCTAGGAAAACTATATGTTGGTTTTAATTTGGGGTGCAACAGCAGGTCATCCGGTTAATAAATTGGCCTCTATTTTCTTAGGTTATTGGCCGATACTTACATGGGAAACTCATGTTATTTGCCTCCACAAACATGTGAAATACAGTCAACAATAGTTCCCCACTTTTGCCAACTTAGCAACTGTGTCACTATATTTAGACAAATCAAGCGGTATTGGACAAAATCGTAATCTGTAGATTAGTAGGCTCTCATTGGTGATCGGCCAGAAAACTGCAATCAGTGCAATCGTTAAAATGCACACCAAATTTTTCCAATTTTTATGAGGAAAAAAATTTAAACTACGACTCGTTTTTCTCTACCACAATTGTTCTGTCACATTTAGTAGATTGAAGTTTTGTGGTTATGAAGTGATAAAATGTGAATTATGCTCCACATTGCTTTCCACTTGATGTGTGATGTGGGTGGGATTCGACTATTCCTTGAAGGGGGATGAAGAATTATGTGAACATCTGACAATATGTCCACTCATCCACACTGCCTGTATCTTTCTCAAGCCCTTTGAGAACAGTGACGTTTTTCCGCCTCGAGACAACTTCATTGTTGGATTTGGCTCCGTGTCCAAGAGCAAATACATCTTTCTCAGAACTGACCGTTAACAGAAAACATTATCAGCCCACTTCAGCAAAAAAGAAAAATGTCAGTCATTTGTCAGCAGACTCGGCCCGCTTTTCAGCGTGGACCCACTTGTTGACATCCTTCGCTCGCATGAATAAACGCGGCGATGTGGGCTCGCGAGCACAACTCGTCTCAGATGGCGAGATGAAGAGAAGAGCGTCCGTATCATCAATCAGCTGGCTTTTTGTCTCCCTCACACAGGCTGAGGTGAAGGGCAGACTGCATCCTACACAGAGACGGGTTCCTGTGTGGGTAGAGTGGAAAAAAACCAAAGCAGACGGTGACGAAGATGATCCAGCTGCTCAACAAAGCACTTTTTCCTCCCCCTCCCTTTAGCATTGCTTGATGTTTAACAGTAAGAAAGGGAGGGCTGGTGAAAGATATTATTGGCCCACATCATCCAGCTGCATATTTGACTGGTTGAATATTAACAAGGCGGCTTGACAGTTGGGAACTGTTTCAGCTTAAAACATCTCAAAGTCGTCCTCTGCGGCATGCCTGCATTAATGGCAGACTAAAGTGCCTTTCGAGTGGAAATCCTTGAGTGATACTCACAGCTCTTTGAAGGTTAAGTGTTATGTACTCACTCAGGGACACTGAGTAGTCTTTCGAATGACAACAAAACCCGTGTGCATGCTCTGTATTAAAACACCGGCTCCAGGGACACATGGGAAACATCATTCTTGAGGTACAACTTATACGGTTCAGTGCAGTGCCTCAAACTCCTGGACCCGTACAGGGGGGAGACTTTCTTTTCTTCTCCTGTGATTAAATCCATATGCAGTCTGTGCTGCCCTACTCACTATTCACCGTCTGAAGTATGCATTTATGTACAGTATGTGTCCACAGAAGCAGTGTGCAGTAATGATGAAACGCTATGGGAGGTCCTGTGCCTCCCGAGACTGTTGAAGGGATAATGCTTTCCTTCACACAGGTCCGCTCGCCTGTTTGGATGGATGATCGGAGCTGTGGGATGCTGTTAAGATTCTCCTTTAATAGGGCAGCTGGATCTGAGTCTGCGGATGACCTTAGGGTCTGAGCAGGCACCAAGCTGACTGGATGAGCTTAAAACTGTTGCAGCAGTTTGGAGACTCCTGTTTTCATTTCACGCTGCTGGAGAAGACTTCCGAAGTAAACTTCCGAGATTGCACATTTAGTCACGTGGTTGGCTGTATTTTACTCTTAAAACGACCTGAATGCAAAACGTCTTCGACAGTTAAATTTTTTTCTTCAATATTTGTTCTGTTTACATGTAGCCAGTGACATAATTACTGCTTTGCAAAAAAACTAATCATGTGCTGCGAATTTGTAGATCTGTCTAAGCTATTATTGTGTAGATGATGGGCTTCACTTACCAAGTCTGCCACGTACAGGCTTTAATGACTGCGTGGTGTATTGAATTGGTTTTCATGTACCTAGCTGGGATGGTAGTTGTGCCTATAGCTGATTGCAAATCTGCAACTCTACAGATAAAAAGTGTTCCTCAAGGGTGAGTGTTGGGAACATTTTTTTTTTCCTCCTTTTTTTCCCGGTTTGTTTGGCTGCAGCAGTCAACTTTATACAGGGTGTTTCCCTGGAAGAACAAACATAATGATTAATAAAACAAACATACACAAAAAAACACCTGATGCATTATAAAGTTTAATAAAGCATAAAAATATGAGACAATCACAAAGTGAAATAAGTGAAATAAGGCGTCCAGATTAGACCTTTCAAGGTCCGGTGGAAATCGATGTGAAGAGTCGTGTTTACTATCTGTAATACTTGAGGTGCAACACAGCTCAGGTCTTTTTTGAGCAACTTATGGGAACTGCATCAAAGCAGCAAGTGTTTAGCTTAATTTTTATTCTTTGTTATTTTTAGATATTTGAAACAATTTATACGGTGTCTGTATATAAATGCATTGGTAATGATTTTTTTTTTTTAAATCTATAATTTTTTTTTTTTATTCTTTTTTATTTTTGGTGTTCTAGTGATTTATTTTAAGAATTAGGTTTGTCCAATCCTTGTATGACATTTTTGCTGTTAATCTTGACCATAAGTCAATGGTAGAGAAGGGCATTTTTCATGATAAATTTCTTATCGAGATCAGAGTTTTGATTTATCGTTTTCACAATAAATTTCAATTAGTAATGTTTAACTCCCACCCAAACTCTACAAGTTGTCGGAATTGCTATTACTCCACTCTTTGTTAAAGTATCAATAAATTTCAATACATATGAAAATGTGTTTAAATGCACTTACTGTGTTAAATTCTGTTGTCCTAAAGAAGCGTACTATCAATAGGAATGATTTTCATGGTCAGTATTAGTGTTTGGGGGGCTATGATTGTTGTGTGATGCAGTCACAACCGTACAGTTGCCTAAAAAAGAAATAATATAAAGCTCTTACTGCGACTTTTATTGTTATTACGATAGTACCGCAAAATATCGTGATCAAACGTTAAGTCCATATCTCCCACTCTTACTGGCAGAAGAGACGTTGCACCTGAGTCTTTCTGGTTTAATAATCTTAAGTAAAGAAAAAACTAATAGTAACCTTGATCAACTATTCAGTATTTGTGAATGTAGAAGGTTTCCATACACTGCTCATCATGGTATTCCTATAATTATCTTGAATTGCCTCACTGCATGAACCCTTTCCGACCCTTTTGAGACTCGACTTGGTTTCTTCTGAATTTCTTCTTCTGAAGCTTGCTTCTTTGTTGTTCTGTAAACACGGCTTTTAGCAAGTTAGCAGAGCCCAAGCCGTCAGCCTGGAGGAACACCCATAGGCCTGTCAAAGAAACGTCTCTCCAGCCCTCTTATCTTCCATTCCGTGTAGATGGAGACAATGGTGAGGTGATGTGAATAACAAGTGGTTAAATGTGTTGACATTCTTCTGTGATGAGAGTTCAGATGGAATTTGGAAGTGTTGTTGGATTTGATTAGGTGTTGTTTTGTTCCCGGTTGAGATGTTATGGTGGGCAGTACCCCTGCTTTGTTGTTTTGAATTGGTTAATTGGTGGGCCTGTTCACCCACGACTGTTTGGATGGTGGTGGGCTGAAATGAATTCATGGGAGTCAACAGTGTGTGGAGTTTTCTACTTTTTAAGAGGCGCTTTGAGAAGCATGCAGGGCAGGCACTAGGAAAAACTAGGATAAGAGCAGCATTCTTCATGTCAGATAATATCCTTGTGTATTGAAAAAGCTGTATGTGGCGCTACATTTTTCTGGAACATAAAGCCCTGTCACATGTTTAAAGTAAATGCTTCGCTGCTTATATGCTCCTGGTTTGAATAGTGTAAGTAAGCTGCTGCTGTGTTTCCATTGACCACATAACTGTGCAATTTGGCATTTTGAAAATAAATTTGTTTAATGGAAACACATTAATTTTGAAAATAATAATTTTTGATAAAAAGTTTAGAGATGCTTTTTTTTTTTTTTGGCTGCATCAAAATTGGTAAATTTTTTAACGAACAATGAAACGGAAACACTTTTTCACATTACAAGTCACATGATCAAAAACCGGATGTTCTGGCACAAACCACACCACAAAAAAGACGACACCAAGAGGTGGTATTTTTTATTTTTTAATGTTTTATGTGAACAAGCTTGTTCACGTGTGATTTTAATTGTTTCTTATTTAATGTAAACACTGAAATCCAAAATGTTTTTTTGAGATTACTGGAACATTGACAAAGTTTTGCGCACATTTGTAATGGAAAATTTGTAATTTCAATACTCCAGGTAAATCAGAAAGTAGGCCATGCTGCCAGTGTCGATTTGAGTTTAAACATATGCCATCCCAAGGTCTGAATATTCAACAGTGCAGAGTAGGGTTGTCACAATACAAAGAACAATACCCTAAAATTTGATACCATGGCAACATTTTTTCAGGCACAATTTTTGCAGAAGTATCTAGTATAAAGGTGCGGGGAAACAGGTGTCATGAACAGGTGAGATTTGACCCCCAATTTATTTTTTTCTTTCTCTATGTCTTTTTAATCTTCAGAGCTTTTTTTTTTTTTTCTCACATTTTCTCTTGCTGATCTTTTCAAAACAGAGGACACGTTTATATTTTCATCCTCCTTCCCGGTCCTGATTTTCCAAATCACAGGTGCAGGACCATAACCTGGAAACCCTCACAAATATATGTTAAACGAACGGTCTTGACGGAAGAGGTCTTTTTTTTTCTTTTTCTTCTTTTTTGTTATTGATAATTATTAGTACCGTTTGTTATTAAAATGCTTATTTTACAGTATCTTAAAAGTCAAATTAACAATTCTAATGTTGCTTTTTATCAAGCAATATTAGGACATTTTAAAGGTAGAATTTCATTGTTGCAGAAACTCGGTCCTTGATGAAAGGGTTGAATAAAGTTGTTAGATGTGTATCAGGAATCAAAGGTTGAACCTTGGCCATAACGTCCTGATAATCTGTGGCACAGCTGCAATGTGCCTCCCTGAAAAGGAAAAGTTGTGAAGGCTCATGAATTAGCATAGCACCCCTACTGGAAAGGGTTGTCCCTCTGTGGGTGCTCAGTTGCCTGTACCGGTCTTCATGGTGTATAGCAATGGGCCGGCGTTAGGCCAAGGCTTGGAGGGGGGGAGTTAAGAGGGCGGACATGCGTGAAAAGCGGAGGAGAGATAACTACCTTAACCTGAAGGAATGGGCCATATCTGATTCACTTGTCACAATCACCCAAACAAACAAAGCTGTCAGAGCAGATCCACTTCAATATGCCGGGGATCTAGCTCTGCATGCCATCACTGTCATCTCAAGCAGATTAAAAACGTGGGTTGAAAATCTACAGTGATTTTTGTTTGTTTGTTTTTGTTTTTTTTTTCTTGAAGAACGACTTCAGCCTGGGTTGAATCGCCATTTAAGTAATCTTTTTGCTAGGTTGGTTTCCAGTGCGGGGCAATAACATCCAGAGATTACTATGTGAATTTCATAACAACAAAGCCCCCCAGGATTAGTAAAATGGCCCAGCTGCATTGTGGGCTCGTTAAAAAAAGAGCCTCTTAAACTAAATCCACTCAAGGGGAAAATTCTTGTGCGCTGAAAGTAAGGACATACCTGGAGAGAGGCCTCTCATCCCCCTGATGGCCAGACCACAAGCATTGCCTGTAATCCAGTTTCAAGTGTGGTTTTGTCTTTAGTATCCTCTTCAAAACAGATATTAAAATGTATGGTTAAAAATGACACAACCCGTTATCTTATTCTTTGACACTGATATCTAACTTTAGTTTTCCTGCTTTATGGCAAAAAGGTGACTGATATTGTTTCTGTTTGCTAAATGCCATGGAATAAATTAGATTGATTTATTTTTTTTTATTTTAACCTTCAAATTTTGAAGTTTGCAGACAATTCCTTGACATCTGTTAGAATTGCCTTTTGAACTGTATGGCTTCGGTCAAATGTTTTGGGTTCCCTCCCAAAAGCCTCTCACAGCACTTTGCTGGAATCCTGCCCTCGTCCTTCTGAAAGAACTCGTGTAACCGAGTCAGGTTTTGTAGGCCAGCTCTATCGCACACGCCTTTTCAACTCGAACCAGAAATATTTTCAATATTTCAGACTCTGATCAGGGCTTTGCGATGCCCCTTTCAAAACTTTGACTTTGTTATTCTCAGCCTCTTTGAAAATTATGTTTGGGTATGCTTGGGGTCATTACCCATTTCGAAGCTTTAATTTCCTGCTTATTTCCTTGAGTTGTTCCGTCAGTTTTATGCATATTTTTTCCAATGTGATGCTATGTGTTTTATGAAACGCACCAGTTCTTCCCTCAGCAGAATGACCAATAATATCTGTCACCCACAGACAAGTTACTTCAAAGCCGCGATGTTGTCAGACTTGCAAGCTTCAACCTTTCTTCTGGAAAATGTAGCAATCCAAATAGATTGCTACATTACCAAATGCTGTAATGTCAGTTTCGTTAGACCCCAGGGCATGCCTCCAAAATATAGACCATGTCACTGAGTGTATTTGCAAAGTGTGACATGGCTTTTTATGTTCCATTTTACATTATGAATTCTCACTCACTGAGCCACCCTTTAGTCTATATCAGTACAAGACTCATTTCACTTTGTGCAATGACTCTCCCTTACCAGTTTTTGGCATCATCTTCTCAAAATCTTTTGTTCTGGTGTAATATTTTGCATCAAACAATTGTGGAGATCCATGGTTCTCTTTCTGATATGTTGACTTATTTATTAAGATTGTTCCATGATATCATTTAGGGAAGGAGTGAATTGTTTGATGTCTAAATTTGCTTAAAAATGGGTCAACATTTGTGCTTTTGACCTGACAAAATGTGAGGAAGTTCAAGTGATCAGAATTCCTTTACAAGACACTGTAAGCATCATCTGTAGACTAAGAGTGCATTCACACCTGCCATGCTTAGTCCGCTTTAATCAAACTCTAGTTTGTCTGGCTCATTTGGGGAGGTGAGAATATGCAATCAAACTCTGATTCAGATGAAAAAAGCTAACTCTTGTAAGAGATGTTAAGAATTTTTGCTAAAAAAAGACAACAACCCTTAATTCGGCACATCTGCTGTTCTGTCCTGAGGTTCTGCTTCATGCACAGTATCAGCACCTGCTGAACTGCAATAAAATGTATCCAGCCATAATTGCTATATCACTGGTTACCGTTTGTCATTTGATCTGTACACCATATCTGAAGTGTTAGCACTTCTACTTGGAAACTTTACATATAGACAGTTTTGCGGAGAAAACCTTTTTTGGTTTGTGTTATTGGTATCTCCAGCAACCACAAGAAAATGGAAGTGTGCAGTAGTAAGAACAAAAGAACTGCCACCATCCCTGTGCAGCACCATATGAATAGCGCTGACACATCCACTTGGAATGAGGTAATCTAACTTCAGCCTGACACTTTTATTGATACTTGTCAGTTTCCCTTTCTCAGTTTCTGCTCTTCAGCTCATTCCCACCATGGGAGAATTTTGCCTCTTGATGAGTTCGGTCCCACGGGTTTTGCTGAGCGGGCTTCGTCTCTACTTTGATGGCCTTTGGATTTGAAGCAAGCATTCTGAAACGTTAGCTCCTTGTGATTGATGGTTATAATAATGTGTTTGCCTGTCATTTGTGTACTGATGTTGCAGTTTCCTATTCCAGTGATGACAGCGACATGGAATTTGGAAATCGTTGTGGCTTTAGTTAATTAGGGGGTTTGTCTTTGCTTTACCGGGACTGATGGGTTTAGGCCTGCTGGACAATGTTTAGGCTGAAGGAAGGCCAGATCTGTCGTGATTGAACGTCGTGGGCATCTGTGCTGCAAGTTGAACTGGTCGATCTGGTATTTGGAGTGAACTCCGTGTTGTTTTTGCTCATTATTTAATGTCAAAACTTTTCATTAACCTCTGCAGGAAAACAAAACAAAAGAAACAAAGAGGGATAACAAACACTGCACAATCACTGTTCCTCACATGGGAGCAATCATGGTTCTTACTGTGTCATGTAAACAGTCACAATAAAGATCCAAACCGAGCTTGAATTTATTTGCAGTTCTTCTCGTAAATAACAATTTTTATTCAGCTAATCAGTTTAATGACCTCTTAGCGGTCCTGTTCCAAGTTAGGGATGTCCTGGTGGTCCAATGTGTTTGAATTATGTTGTTAATGGTGACTTTGTCTTCTGCTTCCCCTCTGGCAGGCTTCACACAGCACAGAGAGCCATCAAGCAGACCCAAGTGACAGTTCAGAGGTCCGGCAAGGAGATTGAGGAAAAACTAAGAACGACGGCGGCTTGCACTGAGCGGGTGAGCCAGCCCTCCAGAACCTTTTAGCCCCCATTAAATATTCAACATAACTGTGTCGGCAACTTGTTGTGAAAGTGTTCCATTTTCATATTATGTAAAGTGACGATATAAAGAGGATTTTTTTTTTAAATTAAAATCTTTGAGAACATATTAATTCATTTTTGGAATTCCTTGATTTGCCATTACCTAGTTTACCATAAACTAGGTTATCTTCCTGCATGTTTAACACAGTTGCATACAGAATCTATTCAACATCTAAGTCAGTCTGCTGCCTCACCGATATGCACCACTGCTACAGCAACACCGTTCTCATGCTCCATCTGTGTTAAAGAAGAATCGTTCACTTGAAAGTTGAAGGTGAAACTGGCAGCATGACCTATGTTCTATATAAGTCTTCTAATAATTATTTGGCTCTCTGTGGCTTTCAGAAAGCTGACACAGTTAAATGGTTTGAAATCCATCATCCCTTTTTTGTTTTTCTTTAACCCCAACACCACAAAGCAGCATCACTTGTTGTGATCAGCAGCTAGTGATCCATGAAAAAAGATTTGTAAATTTTTCGGAGATTTGTTTTAAGAAGCAAGAGATTCAGCATGTATTTTCCCCTGCTGTTGCTGCCCCTTTTAAATATTTCTTGAGTGTATTTTCAAGTGTGCCAGTATTTGTGCCTGCATACTTACATCTATATTGTGATGGAATTTGTTGTACTTGCTGTATTTATTGTTAATGAGGGTATTCTCTGCTTGCAGTAACACATAATGCCCCCTAGGGACATTAAAAAGAATTTGAGCTTAACCTTGGAATGGGTGTAAACGATATTCTTATGACAGATATCAATTACATGAACAGATTTGTTTGTTTTCAGTATCATTCATTATTTTTCACTTTATATGTTTATCAATTTTATGGATGGCTGAAAATATATATAGAGATTAGCTGCTAATTCAAATATG
The DNA here is from genome assembly GCA_903067095.1 of Girardinus metallicus. Lineage (NCBI taxonomy): Eukaryota > Metazoa > Chordata > Actinopteri > Cyprinodontiformes > Poeciliidae > Girardinus > Girardinus metallicus. The sequence goes on along the minus strand of CAEGAE010005893.1, from coordinate 16,839 downwards.
ACATAGGTCAAGCAGGCCAATTAATGCTATAGAATTGTGTTTGCTGCGATTAGGAAACTACGCCAGCTGGTTTCTCTCATAACAAGCATCAGCAGAGTCTGCCATGACTAGTACTTAGATTTTGTGATTTTTTTTTTTTTTTTTTTTACCACCCAAAGTCTGGGATGGAATGATATGCTAAAGATACAAAGTGAGAGGTCATTATAGCCTTAAGGCAGCTTCAGAATGTTTTCATGGATAAACTACAAAGTGGATAAAAAGTAATATCACACTGCCTGACTGATAAAGCCCTGAATCAGATCCCCTATTTATGTTTTCTCCTCCTGTCATAACCCTGACTATGATCCACAGAAAAATCAAGAAAACATGTTTAGCATTTTTGGAATTGGCAGCCACACAGCTGTGAAAACAAAGCACCAAATTCTGCTTTGAATTTATGTTAATTCTGTGCTAAGATTTCTGATTCAATCCCATGTATTGGCACTGCTGGTAAATGTGTTTTCGAAGCTTTACTATGAGTGAATCAATGTGGTACTCTAGCAGAATAATTTTAGACAAATACAAATGCTACAATTTGATTTCATAAATATGGGCGAAAATACAAGTAATCATTTCCAAACTCCGAGTGGCACACTTACTGGCATCTGTGTTGCCATGTTTTGTACAGGACAGTATTCACCTGTAAGAATGCAAAGAAAACCTCCTTTGCAAAGAGGAATAAACATCAGAGAAAAGTGGAGCAAAGAACTTCCCTTTAGCAGGAAGAAACCTCCATCAGAATCTGGGCAATCGCCGTGTTCTGCCTGACTTGGGCTTGGGAGAAAAAAAAATAAAATACACACAAAAAAATACAAAAACAAACGGAAGAGGTATAGGTACCTTCAGTGGTGGAGACCGGCAGCTAATTAAAAACAAAGCTGTGCTAACCCTAAAGCACTAATCATAAACTTTAGTTTTGCTAATGCTGAAGCGCTATACCAACACTGCATTTAGCTAATGCTAATGCGCTAACCTTTATGCGGATTGTACCTGTCCTTGAAGGACTACAACTGAGAACCAACTTAATTTTGACATTTCTTTTTACTTTCGAGCTTAAAGAACAACTAAATTAGCATGTTATAAATTATCTGGAAAAATAACGTTAGGGGAGACTAAGTGCACTAAGATTTCAAAAAAATTTTTTTTTAATTTTTATTTAGCGTTTTTGCTAAACGAAAAATTAGCTCTGCTATTAGCGCATCAGTGGAAATGTGTCCACCATTGGGTACTTCTATGTTGACGTAAAGGTAGAGAGAGGTAATAGCAGTGCAAGTTGCTTATGGGGAGAGAAAAAACTGCTAGACAGATTAGCTTTGAGCTAGTTGAACTACCTAAAGGATAAAATCGGTATGCAGTTAATTACAATGCCAGACGCTGAATTTAAAAAGTAAAGTATTAACAAAAATAATTAAACTCAATTCAAGTAAGTAATTCTGAAGTGATTGTCAGAGGTACCAATAATAGATTTGGGGATTTTTGTTTCAAAAGTACTGCAATTAAAGATGAATTTAGTTCAAGGCCTTTTGATGCACATCTTTACCACAGTTCTCAGTAAATGTGTCAATCACTACTCTTTATACTTTAGCAGTATTTTGCTGGTCATGCCTTTACGTACCCTTTATGCTGAACTGATTTTCGACAGCTGGGGGGTTTTCATGTCCACCGTTAGAGTCAAATCTGTGAGAATTTATGCGCTGCTGCACATATACTAAAACTTAAAGGGTTTTAGAGCAGCTGTTACAGCTGTTGCTTTCCCTTGTGTTCTTTTGATATACTTCTCTTCTTTTGTGTTCTGTTTCCCAGACCCTCACCTTGACTATGCAAGCTGCCCTCCTAGCTTCAGCCTTCCCACAAAAATGTTAAGCCTCCATCCTCTTTGGTACAAAGGATCTCCTACAAAAACCTGTCTCTGATATTTCTTCCATATTAAAACATTCCTCAAGACCTTTTTCAGTGCCCAAAATCAGCTAATAAATCACACAATCCCTGTCTTTTAGCTCTCTGTTAAAAGCCTTGTAGAGTGGAGTGAGCGGGGCATTGTTGGACTCTTCTAAGGGTTTTTGCCTTTTCAGAGCTTTGTATGAACCTCATGCACATTATATTGAGCCTGGATCAAGGGAGGGCAAAGTGGCCCTTTCACCCTCTCACCCACACTCTGTCATTAATCTGCTGGGTTCTAACATGCCCCCCACGCCTGCTGCTTATTTACTCAGCTGATCCACTGCTGTTTGATGTTCAGTAGGAGGTAGACGGGCCCTGGGATGCACGCGCGCACCCCCACACACGCACACACATGCCTGTGACCCGCTCGTCAACTCCCTGCTCAGTGAAAGTGTAGGAGGTTCAAGGTTCGTGCCAAAGCCAGAGGTGGCTAGCATGCGAGTGCCACGGTCGCCAAGTGCTCAGGACATGGAGGTTCTATCAGTCGTCTTGCTGTTTTCTCCTAGAGGCCCTTAGTGATTTGCCAGAAGAGTCCATATCTCTGTTTCACCTAGATCCACGCAGCGATCGCTATCTGATTGTTTGCGTGTGTGAGATGTCACAGTCCTGCCTTGCTGGGAGTGCGATAGGAGATCAAAGACGATCTCAGTCCCTGCCAGGTCTTCCTTCGTCCATCTCATTCCCTACTTGTACGAGTTGTTGGACAAAAAGTGTTCAACAATTGTTTTTGCTCTTATGAAGGTGTGGTATGTAACTTTCATAAAAAAATAACATATGTTCTTTACATATTTAAGGATAATCTGTGAAAAGATTCATCTCCTCTACTTCCTCCCTGAGCTGCTATCGCCATCTGAAGAAATGCTCCACTTCCAACCACAAACAGACCAATCAGAACCAGAAGGAAGGTCTTAGTGCTGTCAATCAGCTTCGTGTACTCAATCCTCAATGTGCTAATGGCGGAGAAACAACTCACCCTTACAGGAAAACCATTTCTGTTATTTGAGGTCATGCTAACTAGCTTGAGCATGCTGCAGGGTAGCAGAGAGTAATCGGGATGATGAGAGGCACCATACAGAGGGTGATTGACAGCACTAAGACCCTCCTCCTGTCTCTGTTTGACTTTTTTGTTTGTTTGTTTTTCACAGACAATCTGTCATATTATACTGTCATGACATAGTGACAGTTCCAGCAAATATGTTATTATTTTTTTTTTAGTTACACACTGGAGCTTTAAATCTTTGTTCTTTTATGGAGCACTTCTGACTTAATATTTTTCATTTACTGCCAACTGTTATGTGTGTGTGTGTGTGTGTGTTTTATTCCACATCTGGATCCTTCTGTCCATTCAGCTGTTACTTTTTATATAGTTAGCACTCTTCAAGACACACCGCCCACCATTGCATAGAGACATGAAGGAGGCACACCCTACAGAGAGCACAAGATGTTGACTAATGACTCAGATACTTGTGCTAGTCAGGGAACATTGTGTGAGAAATGCCAGAGTTCTGCTCGAATGGATTTTATGGCATTTTATTAGATTTTATTAGACTTCTTCAAAGCTGTCTATTCTTCTTTCCCCTCTTGTACGTTAGATATACCTGCATCCTTCTGCCTCGACACTTCGCTGTGAATAGTTTCCACTTCCTCTGCTGCCACTCCAAACACATTCCTCCAAGTGATGAAACACCGATAATGCCACTGTCTGCATCAGTTTAAAAACACGCCTCGTGTTTACACCTGCTTGACTTGACATCTTGTCAGGTTGAGGTTGGGAGAAACCAGGGAAGCCAAAATAGAGATGCTGTGTGTGTGTGCGTGTGTGTGTGCGGGGGGAAACCCCTCTGCACTCATCCTGATTCAAGGTGGAAATTAAGAGCTAGGTCTTGCTAATCAGTGGGTACATTTGGGAGGATTGTTGATAAGAAGTTTCTAGATTTTATATTTTAACAGAATGCGAGTCGGAAAATATATCTGCAGTTTTGTCAACTCTTAAGGATTGCCCATGGAAAACTTTCTCTTTAAAAATAATATAACAGAAACACTTTATATTAAAGATGCAATAAGCTCTATAGTGGGAGAGTTTCTCTGGGTGCTCTGCCTGGTGTGATGAGGTATAAAGAAGAGCCAACCAGATGTTCAATTTTAACAATAATAAAAAAAAAGTATTTATTTTTGCTACATTTATGTGTTACAACTAACAATGGATTAGAATCTTTTGGTTGTTTTTGTGCTGCATATTAGAAAAAAAAAAAAAAAAAAAAAAGGACATAATAACTTTATCTGTGCCTGAAATGTATAACTGTTGAATTTCAAATTGAATTTTGTTTTTATTATTACTGTATTTATTTGTGATAAGATAATTTCATGACATTAGGAAGAGTCATGTCAGGTAGTTAATCAATTAGGGGTGTGCCGATTTATTGTGGCCAGGTGCCAATTTCCTTAATTTTGGGAGACTGATGATCGGCCGATTTTATCCACCAATCTTATCTACCCTGGCAAAAGTCTAAATATGAACCACTGTCCTCTAATTGTCTGTGAGAAAGGTTTGATTGATAGACTGACCCATCAGGACATGTCTGCATGTTTACAGTTAACAACAGTCACCCCACTGTTGCCAGTTCAGCAACTTTCTTGCTATATTCAACAACATTTTGGACAAAAAATAAAATTGGTATCGGCCAAAATGTAAATCAGCATGTAAGGCTTTGTAAAAAATCGGTAATCGGCCAGAAAACTGAAGTCGGTGCACCCCTACCCAAAATGATGAAAATCAGAACCGATCATCCAGTCAATCGGTGCACCCCCAACTTTCAGGTTGGTTCAGATGAAATTGTATTCAGTTTGAAATCAGTCACTATACTCAAAAGATGAATTCTCACGTCTTTCCAAAATCAAAGTTTGACCTCAGGCCTCAAACACTCGCCTCTTATCAGCTGTTTGAATATCAAAAGCCAGAACTTCGCACCACTTGACTTGCAGCCAGGCTTTCCCACGATGGGGGCTCATTACTGACAGGTTCCACCACGCTGATCTCAGAGCTCAGTGAGGTGTTTTCAAGAGTCAGATCATTCTCTTTTCTTTTTTTTCCCCTCCTCTGTCATTAGTTGTTGACACTGGATTTTATATTATTAAACAAAAGCCTCGTGTTTGTGGACGTGTATTAAGTCAGCGAGACGTGGGATAAGGCAACAAAAACAAAGTGTGTTTCTGGAAAACCTTTTAGGAATTTTAGAACTTCTACGAAATGCAATAAACTTCACACTTTGCTGTGGCCACATGACGAACATTTTCGCTCAAAGTCTTTCTTTGTGTGTTCTCTGTTTGTTTTCTTCGTACAGAAGAAGGAGCGGGAGTGCATGCAGCTGCGCATAGCTGTGCTCTGCAGCGAGCTGCAGCGGCAGAAGAAGGCGCTTGGCAGGGAAATAGACGTTCGGCAGAAGGAGAGGGCACATCTACAGAAGAAAGGTAAATCGAATTGGAGGAGACCAAAACCGCATTATATTCGATTCAGTTTTAAAATGGAGAGCAAGGTTACAGGAGAGGTTACGCAAAGATTTTAACTATGTAAATGTATAATAAATCCCCCAAATATTAGCAACTTCAGCTCTAAATCTACCAGCTGGGTTTCTGGTGAACACATTTTTCCATTTCTCATTCTTCTAGGCAATATGAAATCCCAACACATTATTTCACTCTTTCCCTGCAACAACAGCTTACCCAGCTTTGCGAACCATCTATTGATATGCTCACTTTGTTTGCTGTTTTAACCCCAGGACACTGCTAAAGCTAACACAGACACACAAGTAGTGGAAGAAATGAAAAGAACTTCTGCAACTCATTTACTTGCCTCAAGTGGTGTTGTATTACTCAAATACTTAATACACTTGTGTAAGAAGACTTGTTATTATGGTAAAAACACGTGCAACTAATTCCGACCTAAGCCCCCATCTTTTTCACTATTTTCCACAAAAGGCCCAGCAGCAGCTACTGAAGAGGACAGGAAAAGAGGAAAATGGAACTTGAATGTAGTTTGGATGTAAAGTTATTTTTTATTTTTTTCATAACTCATGTCATCATCATAATAATAATAATAATAAAAGTAGTCAGCTAGTCCCTATGGTTTTTCAAATCAGGCTCTTTACTTGCGTCTATATCCTTTTCCCTCAGGCTTTTTCACGTTATTTTACATTCCAATCCTAAACTTTAATACAGACTATTGAAATTTAAAGTCAGACCAACAATAGCTGGTCTGACTAGCTATTGTTTCCATTAACCATAAAATGCAGAAAAGTCTGCACCGTCTGTGACCGTTTCATAAAAATGAAAGCTCCAAAGCTTTTTTTCCTACATCTTCAAGGAGGAGCTGTGCCTCAAAGGCAGCCCTCGGTACCCCCAAGGCATCTTGCACAGATGAATGGTTGCCATGGGAGATTAAAGGATTTATCAAAAGATACATGAAAGAATCAAGGCAACACTCTAGGTATGTTTTTGATGAGGGAATAACAAGATGCAAAGCTAAAACAAAAGTTTATTCTAAATCATAATGCCCCTTTTTGGTCTACTCTACTCACCTTTAGTTACTTCACTGAATGAAAATCAAGCAAAACGCAGAAACAAACTCACACATTTTATGCTTCAGTGAGACTTTGGTGCACCAGCTTCATCGTTCTCATGTTGTTTTCCATCTGCAAAGTCTGCTATATATACACAAGAAGCAGTGTATATATAGTATATTGACAGTACATATTGTCCTTCTCTGATGTCAGATTCCCTTTTGATCAAAGACTAGAGCAACTTACTGGGCCAACCAGAGCTAATTAACATGAAGCTCACCTATACAAACACATGCAGTCACAATACGGGACAGACTTTAGGCTGATTCGGAGAAAAGCTTTCCTTTGTGTTTGAACTTCTTAAAAATGACCCTCTGACTTTGGCTGTCACCACTTTGCCTGCAAATAACCTGCAGCTCTTTCAGAGCCTGTTTACAGACCGGACAGGTGCTTTCCAGGGAACATGACATAATTATATTAGCTCGTTTAAATACGAAAAGGTATTCGAGGATGAATTGGCGTCTTGTTGCTGAATACGACTGCGCTTCATTTTCTTTTTTTTTTTTTTTTTGTTTTGTTTTTTTCCCCCCACCTGAAATGGAAAAGACATATGCTATTTACCAGTGCTGTTTTAGTTCCTTTTTTGGAGTTTGTTGTTTAACTCTTCTAATCAGCTCAAATGCATTACCCTGTTTCATGTCTTGGAGAAACATGTTTTTATTATGAAGCTATTAGTTTTGTAGAAAAGTGTTTACAGTGCTTCATGGAGCTGCTGATGTTGTTTTCATCTGATGTCTTGTTTTGGAGACGCTCAATTTTTGTTTAATGTAGGTAAAATTTTGTCTTTAAATTTAATTTGACTTATTAAAAAGCACAGAAACCAATAAAGCAAACGGACTGAATTGCACAAGAAGCAATCAGTACTTTTAAAAACTGCAACTTTCTATGTTTTTTTTTGTTTTTGTTTTTTTTTATCAAAATATCTAAAAATGGGCCACATCAACTTTCTCGTTACTTTAGTGGCTATCAATGGAACACGGTGGATAAATGAATAGTAGGTAGTTGAATTTTATATGATGGTAACATCAAAGTGTCGTAACATGTAGACTGAAGTCCCCAAGGCATCTTGCACAGATGAATGGTTGTCATGGGAGATTAAAGGATTTATCAAAGATGCATGAAAGAATCAAGGCAACACTCTAGGTATGTTTTGGATGAGGGAATAACTTGTGTCTAAGCAGATCAGAGCGTTGCCAGCACCCAGTGTTCAGTACCTGCTTAACGTGATCCAAGACAGAATGAGCAGCCAACTGGCAGCAAAGAGATGCTCTGCTCACTCAGACACAAACAGGAATGCGCCAGAGAAATGGTACTTTTAAAGCCAGAGTAGAAAGTTGTTCAAAGTTGATCACAACCACAAATTTGAGTATATTTTATAGAAATGCTTAGTGAAAGACGGCTGTATAATTGCTAAGTGCTAGTACAATGGTGTGGTGTGGATATGTTTCTAGCGTCTCTGATTTGATGCTGTGTTGAGCCTCCTTTCACTACGTCATTGTATGTGCTGTGTGTCCTCGCAACAGATTATGCCGACTCTCAACCTTATCAGCGTGGTGTCGCGTACAGAATGGTTCGATGTGAACACTGTTTCCTGCTGAGCCGTTTACTAATACGCGGTTGTAAAAATGTACGTTTGGGCCAATGTTTTTCGGTGGACATTGGCTTTGAGTCTGCATTGATTATTCGTGGATGCCCGAGTCGCCTTTATTTGACGGTGAGTCAACAGGAGAGTGGATTGTGGCATAGGGGGAAGACATTTGACAAAGGTCATTGAGTCTCGAATTTGTGACGGCCACGTTGAGGACTTGGGCCTCCGTACATGAGTCGCGCTTTATCTTTACGTCACCGCTGCTGGTTAAAGCACTCTTGATGTGAATAAAAAGCTATAAAGATAGAGCTATCTCTTCAGGGCCAAAGTGTTGTTGAATTTAGTTTAAGTCTCCCTCCTGGCCTTTAGGATGTCTTAAAACTGCCAAATCCATGGATTCCCAATTTTCAGCTAGCAGAACTTCATGGATCTGGTGCTAATGTCTTGGTGTGTTGCCACATAGCACCACAAAGTCTTGTGGAGACCCTGTTTTGAAAGCTGTGTTGAAGAACTCGGTGCTCCTACCCAATATTAAGCAGGTGGTTTTAATATTAGAGCTATTAGGTTGTTTGTGTTGATTGGATTAGTAGCATGTGTTTAACGTATAGGATATTTTACACATTCCAGTGTTTATTGGAACCAGCAAACCTCGAAAGGGTTATTGACAGTTTACCAGTGTGTGCACACACACACACTGCTATGCAGTACACCCTCTTAGGGGTTACCGTAACAACTACTGATCTCTAGTTGTTTTTTTACTCCTCTGTCCTCACTGTTCTGCATTTCATCTGTACCTGGTCACTTGGTCTCGCTGCCTCTCACACACTCATAGGGTCCTGTAACGGATCACCTTTGTCAGCCAATTTTTTCTCCTACAAAACTAATTGTTTGGACCATTCTGACAAGGATGGAGGCACAACAGTTGTGGGTTTGCTCTAGTCCATGATGGTGAGATTAAAATGCCCACTATTTTCCTGCAGTAATTATTAAAACGTCACTTTAGTATCTGTTTGAATCATCCTGATGACATAATCCAATCCAGCTGTATTTATAAAGCACTTAAGCAAAAATAGAAAATACTTTAAAGAACAACAGGAGCAATGAGTAGCTGTAGTGCCGTTTGAGCTACAGTTATGGGTGAGATTATACTAAGAATGTGTGAAAAGCTCACACAATAACTCATTAATAACTTTAGGTCTTCCACATACCCTAGAATTGGCAATGTGTGGGTACCACCACTATGGACTTTTGTTCCTCTTCTTGAAGCTGTGAGCTAACAATAAAAGCAGTTATTTCCCCAGTCAGAGAGGAATCCCTTTGGCTTTGCTGAGGTCACGCTCTTGTCACAATTTCCTCCTGTCTATTTTCCAGCTCTCCATCGCAAGCGGGCGACATAAATCAGGCCTGTGAGCAGCATTTATTGTACTTAGCAGTGGTGGTTATTCTCACGCTCTGCAGCGTAGCTAGGTTTCCTGACCAATAAATGTCAGTGGTTGACTTTCCTAAGTGAAGAACAGAATTTTGTGAAAGTATTTTGTGGCGTGGTATGTGTCACCTCAGACAGGAGGTCTCATATTGAAGCCATCACCATTAGAGCTCCTTTTGCAGAAGCTCGGTTTTACGCATAGACTTTTACCAGCTGGCTGTCAGAAAAGCGTTGACAATAATACTCTGCTTATTGGCTCAATACTTCACTTTCTTATGATTCTTTTTTTAATTTTCCCCCAGTCACCCTAACCTATATGTTAAAATGTTAGTCATAAAAAAGCAGAACTGGTGACCCTGCTCTTATAAATACATTGGTAATTTATTGCAGCACCTAAATCTTACACTAAAGTGAAATTCCATGTTACGAAATAATTGTTTTATACGATTTCTCTTTTTACTAAAATGTCTATTACAGGTACACCTAAGCATCCCTTACGAATAAATGAAACATTAGTGTCTGGGAGCCACTGATTCATATTCTATGATTTTGTGTTTCTGATATATAAATGTGTTGCGTCACAGAAGACGAGAAGTCAAGTCTGATCTTATTTTGTTTTATTGTCATCTGGGAATGAGTTATAATCATATTTAGTCACTTGTGGTGAGGCCTGGAGTAATTCTTGTCAAGACTCTCTTGATTCATCCTACACTGTAACATCGGGTTTTGGAGTAATCCAGTAAATTCTAGTTTCATAATGTAATAAAACATTATTAAAACGACATAAACGAACACATTTTCAGATAGTTTCTGGAGCGTTATGCAATAACATTGTCGCATTTTGCGCTGATTATTACAAAACACAAAGGTCTCTCTTTGTATAGAGTAGTCAAAAATCCCTCTGTCTTCATGCTCCAACTTTGTACAATCGGACTGGCCAAAATCAGCAAATTTAGCCTTTTCTTCATTTTGTAAACTGAGGACAAGGAGTCATACGATAATACTTAAGTACAGTTTCTCAAATTAAAGATCCCTTTGTGAGATCATGCTACTGCAATAAAAGATGGATTTGTTTTAAGGTTTTGTACCCATCTTAACCAGGCGAGCCAATAGATGTGGCTGGTATTGTAACTTTACAAATATGTAGCTGATCATTTCTTTCAAAACTTATTTTGAATGCTTACTTCTGTTTTACTAATTTCTTCTTTCATTATTTTCACTGTTTTTTCAGTGCATTGAGTTAATGTCCACTTGTGTCAAATACAAACACGTTTTAAAATTCAGTCATTGACAGTTGTGGGGTCATTTCCTCATAACAGTGTGACACTGCAGTGAGGTCACGAATCATTGAAACCCCTTTCATCTTTTAAAGCTTTGCAGGAAGTGGACACTAACAGTCTGAATAATATCAAATTAATGGGGTTGGAACAATTGGAGTGATTTTTGTTTACAAGGTATCTGACTTTCTGTACTTCGGGGTTTTATCTACCGCTTGTTTTTTTTTTTTGGTGCAGTCGCTGTTTTTCACAGCTTCTGTGCCAAATAAAACAAGGAAGAATTGTGCCCTAAAGTGTTTAACCTGAAGCTGAAATTTCCACCATTAAATTACATATAAACATTTTCAGCTGCTGCCTCTTCCCCTGCTTCGTAGTTTAATACAATGCAGTCTTTGTCGGCTTGATATGAGCCTTTATGGTGAAGCGGCCAGCTCCCCAGAATGTCTTGAAGAATTCTGTGTGGCGGTGTGGCTTCTCATCCGACTAACAGTGAACAGATTGTCCTCAGATGAGGAAAGAGATCAAGAGTTAACATCAACTATACTGCTGCAGTCATACAACCAAATGTCCACGAACATAGAAGGCTTTATAAAATGTATTTTGAAATCTTTTTCAATTTATTCCATGTTCTGTCACATTGCAACCTCAAATTTATATTTTATGTATCTTAATGGGATTGTGTGAGATGAAGGGAGAATGATTGTATTTTTTATTTTTTTTCATTTTACAAAGAAAAAAATATCTACATTTGCATTCAGCCCCATTGAGTCAATATTTGGTACAATGTGCTTTTTCTGTAATTACAGCTGTATGTCTATTGGGATATGTCTTCAACAGCTTTGTATATCCAGAGACTTTAACTCTGTACTTAATAGCTTAAACTCAGTCAGATTGTATGTAAAACCATGTTGCCTTGGGCTCCTGTAGATTGTCATTGTGTGGTCAAAGAGGAAGGTTTACTTCATAAATAGCATATTGCATTTAGGCCACAAAGCTTAACTTTTCATTGGACCATCTGCTTCTGCATTTGGTGCGTCCTCTATGTAGCTTCTATTTCTTCTCCTTTTCCACCTTTCTTTTCCCAACCATGCTTCAGCTTTCCTTAACTGTATCCCTCACCTGTCTGCTGGGTTTCTCGGTCTTGATATTGTGAGACTATAAACCTCGGGGGGCCCACACACAGTCCTGTCTTTGGATGAACTGGGTTGCGTACAGATGCATTGCACTTTTTATCTTGATCTGTGACAGAAACCACAAGTAAAAGCCCTTGAAGAATTCAGTTGTAATGTGACAAGGTATACGAAAACTTTACACCTTACCTATTTTGTATGGCACTCTAAGACTTTCTGATGGTTAAATCTGGTGTCAGAAGTGAGAAGCAGAGACATTTAAACCTGTTAGTGGAGTCTATGTCTTGAAATATTCTTCCAACTTCTGCACAATACTTGAGACTAACCATGTATTGTTGACACCATTACACTGTTCAACATTTCTCCTAATATTAAGCGTCTCTTAGTAGCAGAACAGATTTAAAACCCATAAGCCACAAGAACCAGACTACGTAAATAATCCCCAGAAGCACCTGGGGCTGAATTTTACAGCTGGATTTCCGTCTAAATCACTCGTCTGGTGCGAGTAGGACCTCACTGTTTACTGGCTCATGTCAAAACCCAGAAAAGTTACGAGCGATTTATAATTTTTTGATATCGCATTCACTATAACGGCTCCAGATTTTATTGTAGCCAATATTTTATGGCTTTATGCGGTGATATATTGAGAAACAAACAGCCAGAGCGAAGCAAACAGCCGTGTGTGCTTCCACGGCCTCCTCTACGGACCGTCTGTCTGCTTCATACCACTGTGCAAACTGGAACAGGTTAGAGACATGAAAGGATTGGGAGATTGATGGACAGACCAGATAGGGTCCAGCCGGGCATTACATGAAAGAGGCAGTGTGATACAGGCCTCTGTCGTTCATGTTAAAATATGTTTTCATGTCATCACTCAGAACAGAGGGATGGCCTGTCTGATCTCTGTCTGATGCTATCTGCCCTGGCAGCTAATCTGATTGAGATGTTTCCTAGAACCTCTGTTTTCTCCATCAGTCTCTCACCTTCCACCCTTATGGTCCCTGTGGGGAAAGCCTGCATGTAAGTGGAAGTATTTGATAACAAGCAGGTCCTGTGATCCATCTGATGACATGTGGTCTGATAATCTTAACTGCTCCAAACTTACTTTTCCTGAGCCAGCTGCAATAAGAGCATCTTAACAGATTGGACTGCATGCCCTGGAAAATCTCCTTTCGGAAACATCTTCAGCACCTTTTTAATGTGTCGACTGTAGAAAGATAGATTATGCTTTTGACTCGGCCTTCCTGGCTGCGCAGGAGCGTCGGTGCACATGTGCAGTTGACTGGCCAATACTTGGGTTGCTAAGTTTGTGTTTTGTTTTTGTTTTTTTTTTTTGCTGTTGCTGAACTTAAAGGTGATATAGTACCTCAAAAAATAACAAGTATTTCACAATAGGGGTGGGTGATATGGATATGGAATTTTATCGCAGTATATTTTGTACTCTTGTGATGATGATAGACACTAATGCTTCTATTTTAGGTAAATGTGTGGCTATGACTGCATGACGCAGCACTCATAGTGCCACAAACACAAATACTGTTCCCGAAAAACATTTCTATTTGAAATGGGTTTCTTTACCTAAAGAACTTGAAGACGCATGATTTTAAACTTCACATGGAAACTGGATTTAATTATATTTTAGAATTTACTGAGATTTTGTCGACGCTCTCATGGAAGAAAAAAGTGAAGAAAATATTACAAATAGCGTTTCCAATAATACTAACAATTTTTAAAAATATTATTTTTTGAAATTTATTGAGACAACCATAAATCAAAATTGCCATCATGGTAAGATGATAAATGCAATATCACAAATAAAAAATAAGACATACAGCAAGAATAATGAATAAAAACTATATAGGGTTGGCTAAACCTTTCAGGTACCTATATCAACGGGCTAGTGTGTTTTAAAATGGGTACAAAACCATATCTGGTGTAAAAAAAAAAAACTGAAAGAAGAATTTCCTAGAAAGGTTCAGTGATCACAGCTTAACCTAGTTATTTATGTCATTTTTCCTTTTTTCTTGTTTAATAAAATAAAACCCCTAGTGATAGACCAGACCTGGGAGTGAATTTTAAATAAGTCATAAAAAAAAAATAAAAATTCTGTAAAGCTCTTAAATGGGTTTTAGTGCAGTGACGCACACAAACAACCGTGTTTGTGAGATAATATTCAATTTGTGATAAAATCATGCAGCTGAGGTAAGATTTACCAGCATCTCTTATCATAAGAGGAACATATTGTTGGCTGGTTGAGTGAGTACTTTGGTAATATGGCGAATGTATCTGAAGGGGGACTCAATCACGGCGGCTAGGAATAGTACAGCCTCTGCTTGTTCTGATAAACAAGTTCTTGTTTTTGCAGTAATAAGCAGAAAGGCTTGTAAACGATGCTGCTGTTTCTGACTCGCCTCGACATTAAGAGATGCTGACTTGGTGGAGACGTGTTCTTAACAGGCGCAAAGGTTATTACCATGTCACAAATACGACGGGAAAGCCCCGCTGAGTTTTATATGCACAATCAGAACATAAAGCAAATTATTTTTGGCGCGCAGATCTGAAAAGTATTGTGTTACAACCCCGGGCTTATTATACCTCTGCGGTTTTGTGCCCCGCCGCTGCAGCCTGCCTGTGTTGTAGTTACTCCACTTCCTCCGGCTTGGATCATCACCGCCTCTAATGGTATCTTTTCAATTTGTGTTTATGTTACCCACTCTGTATTTACAGAGTCTGACAAATCCTATAATCTCCATACATGTGTTTGTCTGGTTTTACGTGGTGTCAAAAGGAAATGGTTTGAGCCCAGATTAGAAAAACAAAAAGGCAGGCCCTTTGATCTTGCGCGGGCTCGACGGTGGAGGGAAGCCAGCACAACACGAGGCCACCTGGATTTTCAGATGTAGCAGATCGAGGCAAACAAACCTGATCATTTACATTCTTTTTCCTCTCTGTCTTTCAGAGGAAGCGTTTTCCTCTCAGCACGAAAGTCTGAAGGACGAGAAAGAATCCCTAACCAAGTTGCAGAAGGAATGTACGGCCAAGAGGTATGTGTGAAGATGTAATTAGACATTTTTGGAGGTAGGAACAGAAAAAAAAAAACAAAAGCTCCATTTATTTGTACATGTCAGGTCCCTGCTCTCTGAACTCGCAGCGTTTCTGTGTTTAAATCAAATTATGACAAGAGAACACCCTGCTCTCACGTCCCACTTTGCTCCTTTAAAACAAGAAAGTGTTTGTGCCGCCGCATCTTTATTTATGTTTTCTCTGCTTTCCTGAAAAGCCCTCTGGCCTGTCTTTGTCCTGGCTTGTGGAGGGATATTTGCGGTGGGTGCAGACACTGGATACCGCTTTTTGCATCCGAACGATACCTGGTGGTTCCAGGGGGCCCGGACGGGGCCAAAAGACTCAGAGGACAGGAAATTAATACACGCACTCGTACATCTGCCTACCATCCATTATGTGGAAATATTTGTTGTTTGTGTGCTTTCGACCAAAGAAACTTGCGCACATTTAATTGAGAATGTACTAAGATTTTGGGAAAAAAATCTTAGTACAAGTTGCTCATAGAAAAGTGTCATTAAGTTTCAGACGGTTAAACAGATTTGTTGTTTCCCAGTCGTTTTACTTGGTGCAGACGCCACCGAGTAGCAAATCTCGTCCATCATGTGTTTTTGATTCATGTCTCGCTTCCACACGTCTGAACTGACCCCATATTTTTTGTTTTCTGGACGCTGCTGCCCCTTCTCTCCTATTTCTCTCCTCTGTACATTCTCTAACTCAAAACACATCCGCACGTTTCAATTTAAGTCTTGACAGAGTCGAAAGGCATTGCAAAATAAGAGCACACTGGGGAAAAGAAACAAGCCACAACACGTATATCTTTTATTTAAATTAAACTGTGATTTAATTGCACACCCCTTGGAGTGTGCAGTATAATTATTACAAATGACTGTTTGAAATACAATATTTGGTAGTTATTACAGTTTGCGGGTCAAAAACTCGCAGTTTGCGCGCTAACAATATATTCAGCCTCAGATGTGACGGCGATTAAAGTTGCAAATCCCGCTAAAGCTCACGCAAAGCGTTGGAATGCCTGACATCGTGGTAATTACCAGTAAAATTCTGATCACTATTTATTAAGATGGTAAAAAAAATCCAAACAATTTGTTCGAAACCCATGCAGTCCAAAAGGCTGTGCAGAGCTGATTGGCTTCTCTACAGGCTCATTCCAGGTTTCGTTACAATAATAATTGTGCTCCAACATGCAAATGGTGAATGGATGAAAATAGTTAAACTGTGCGATCGTTCAGTCCAAGTCCATAGGTTTATGTTGGAGAGTCCCGAAACTGTTTCTGTCACTCTGAATCAACTTGAAATCACAATAGTTTACCTCAGCTGTGATTTGTTAAGGCGGCTAAGTGCATCACTTCTAAATCATAGGCTGTCAAAGCAGATGATATGAGACTGTATTTATTCCAGAAGCATTTCTTCTAAACTGTGCATATAGACTGATGCAGGAAGTATCCAAACTAATAAGCTACTGATCCAACTCTCACTTCATGTTTGATTTTTGTAGAGGGTTTTGCAGGTAAGCCCAAATTAATTCATACACCTGTCACATTAAGATTAAAAAAAATATTTTAGCTTGTTTATTTCACTCTAGACAATAAAACAATGTAACATGAGCACCGTTTTTTTTTTTTATCTGGTTTTTTATTTATCTGGGGGCAACTGTGGCTCTGTGGGAAGAGTAGTTGTCTTATGATCGGGAGGTTGTAGGTTCAATTCCAGCTTCCTCCTGCCCCATGTCGATGTGCCCTTG
>CAEGAE010005881.1:0-40164 GCA_903067095.1 Girardinus metallicus | reverse complement strand
GTGACGTCACTCTCACATACAAAAGGTGAGTCTATATTTTATTAGTTTATATGTTCAATCTTAGTCTTTTATGTTTGAGTGTGAGAGAAAAATTTTATATGTGTGTGACATTTTAATAGTACATATGTGCAATTTAAATATTTTGTGTGTGTGTATTAGTTTTTAGTAGTGTGTGAGAGACAAAACAAATTTTGTCCTAAACGGCCCCTCATGCTCCCCCCTGGACTTACGTTTGTCCGTCCCCTGGTCTGTTTCCTCCCGTTCATTCGTTCATTCGCCTCTAATCTATCCTCCACTCCAGATGACATTTCCCATATTCTCAAACAGGTATGGGGCAAGGTCAGAGTTCATCTATTAAAGTCACTGAAGATGAAAACATAAACTAAAAATTGGAGTATAGACATTTTTTTTAAGCGTATTTGTGAGCCTGCCTCTTTATTATTAAATTGAATATAATTTCAGATTTTTGTATAACTTTTCTTCAGGCTAATTTAGAAAGTGAGCTAATATACAGGTTAATTTTCTAAACTACAAAAGTAGCTAGTAGAGAAACTCATGTATGAAAAATTGATATTGATATCCGATAGTAACACCGGTGTTATGCCACATTTACCCATATTTTATTTTGTGAAATTTTTTATGCCGTTACTCAATTAATCGTAAGAATAATCGAAAGATTACTCGATTACTAAAATATTCGTTTACAACAGCCAAGGGGGTAGTAAGATTTGTTGTACCTTTTTGGTGTTGTATTCACAACATAGATATTATGAATTACGTTATCAGAAGCTTCTTTTTCTAGGATTCTGTTAACTCGCAAATTCCTGAGCTCAACTTTGATTCTGTTTTTTCTCAGTTGCCATCTGCAGGCAGAGTCCTGTCTCTGAGCAGTGCCCAGGTCAGTGATACTGGTAGATACACCTGTGTGGCAGTTAATGCAGGAGGAGAACAAAAAAAGGAGTACGATCTGAGGGTGTATGGTGAGAAAGCATTACCTGCTCATTTGTATAAAAAAAAACAGTATTTTGTGTTGCAGTGATTTGAAGTTATGAAACGTACAAGTTTGACAAACATGCAAAAATATCAGAAATCAGGAATGGGGCAAACACATTTGTACATTACTACAGAAACAAGACAACAGACTTTTCTCCTCAGGACACAGGAAGTAACTCAAAAGATGGCACCAGTTAACACAACGAATCTGCTTTTGTTTCAGACAACAAATTCTGATTCATGCTGACTCAAGAACATACGTTACCAGAGGCAACCCCCTGGTAAAGATGTGTTTCAATACCTGGTTATCATGGAAACTTTGGCACCCTAAGATGCTGCCGTTATTTTAAACCGTTATTTTAAACTGGTTATTTATTGCTATGATTGTAGTTAAAAAATGTTTAAGTGTTAAGAAATCCTTGACTTTGTTTCCTAGTGTTTGTATGTGACATTTCACCAGTTTCCATTTCTCCAACTTCAACAGGGTACAAGGACCTATTAGTAAATTAAAACTTTACTGATCCTTGTAGTTGATTTATCCCAAACAATCAACTATGGCTTGATTGTTTGGGGTAAATGACTATAAGAAAATAGCTTCCCTCTTAAACCTGTGCATGTCTACAGTCAAAGCTGTAATTAAGAGTTTAAAGTAACTTCAGCTGCATGAGAGGATTTATTTTACAACCACGCATAGTTAGCAGGATGCAGAGGAAATTGAAAAACACCCAAAGTCTCAATGATAACAATGAACACATTTTACCAAGTGTGCCAATAAATCACCACTGGCAATGTGTGTTTTTGCATTAGCTTTACTGTTCTGCAGAATATCAATAAGGATTTGTCCTCAGAAACAAAGGCAGATTTGTTGCGTTAATTGGTACCAACTTTTGAGTGACTTCCTGTGTCCTGAGGAGAATAGACTGTTGTGTTGTTCCTCAGTGACCTGCTTTCTGTGTAGAAACAAAACATCTTGCAAAAGTTAGTTATCTCAAGTTATGTACCAGACAGGGCCAGGTTTGCAAAGAGAGGAGCATTCTCTTCTTTAATCCTGATGGAGAGAGAATTAAATCTGGTGTTATACTCTTTTTATTAGAAGAAGACTTACCTTATGTTCCCATCTGGCATTTAAGATTTTCCAAAAACTGGATAGCATTACACTCATATTTCTGCATTCATATTTGAGGTATTATTTGTGATACTTTTTGTTTCCTGAGTCATGTTGTTTTGTACAGACAAGCCATTTCAATGGATATTAGGTTTCAGAATTGTTTTGTAAATTTAACATGCTCCAAGTTTAATTCTGCAAACAAATCTTGAACTTGTTTCGCATTGTTTTGCACTCCAAGAAAGATAAAAAAGATCAACGTATCAGAGCAATCAAATACAGAGAACATTTTTGCCATGCATGGAAACATTTTTCAGTGACATTTACTCATGTATTACCCAGTTCCACCAAACATCAAGGGTGAGGAAGTGAATGCAACAGTGATGCTCGGTGGTCCAGTAGAGCTGCACTGCCACAGCGACGCAGTGCCTCCGCCAACTCTCTTATGGCGAAAAGATGGCCGCCCTATTTTCAGGAAACCTGGTCTAATTGTCTCTGCAGATGGTAGTTTACTCAAGGTAGAGAGATTCTGTACAAGTAAATTTTTTACAAAAGACATGAATGTACTTTGTTGGGATGTCATGTGATAGACCAACACAATGTTTTACAAAAGTGTGATGTGGAATGAACATGATAAATGATGCTCAAAATGTACAACAATCTTGTAAAAGTAGGGTGTGCATTTGTGTTCAGTATTCCCAAATGAAATAAATCAAATGTAACCGATTGCTTTCAGAAGCCACCTAGTTAGTAAATAGGACAGAGCTGTGTGTAAATTGATCTCAGTGTATTTACAATTATATGTAAGGGCCAAGGAACAATGCAAACATGTCAGGAAGAAGTTTTAAGCAGAGTCATGTTACAAAACAAAATATCAAGCGTGGAACGTCTGAGCACTCACTGCTCAATCAATCATTAAAAAAAGTTAAGAGTATAGCACAGCTGAAAAAGGAGAGCATTAACTGGTGGAGCTTGAGAGATCCCCACCTCAGTTTAAAAATCTTTGAACAAAAAAAATAATAGTTGTACACAACACAAATCTGAGCTTTATGGAAGGGTGGCAAGAAAAAAAACAATTATACAAAGTATAGTTTGCAATTTGTCACAAGTCTTTTACAGGGATACAACTAAAAATTGGAAGAAGACCACATTTTTTTCCATTTTGCACCAGATATTAAATGCTATAAAACTTGCTCTGCAGCTAACCCTGAACAGAACTGCTTTTCTTTAGCAGGGATAGAAAAGCTGCCAGAATTGCTATGCAGATGGATGGAACAACGTGATTCAAATAATTTCATCACCCCTTTAACAAGCCATTTTGTGCTATATCATGTTAAACACCCATTCACTGAAATCAGGTTTGTGGCATCGGGCACACCTAAAACATGCATGGCAGTAAGTCGTAAAGGACCAGGGTTGAGAAACACTAGTTTAGATCTGTGGTTTGATAGAAAGTCAGTTTATGGGAGTTCTCCACCCATTTTGATTGAGCTTGAGCTATATTGCTCAAGAAGAACAAGCTAAAATTTCAGTCCCTTCATGTGAGGTACGCCAGAAGAACTTAACTTGTAAATGTGGAAAAATGTGGTTCACAGACTATCAACTCTTGAATGCTGAGCACAAATCCACACCAAACGTTTGAGGGAATGTTTTGATTGAAATTTTGAAAATAATGCATCATTTTTTTTCCACTTCATAATCTCACTCTGCTTTGTCTTGATCTGTCACATAAATCCTGGAAGTTTAATCTTTGATTTTTCCAAACTCCCTGATATGTCTGTGAATGTAATTTTTAGGTCGATAATGCTCAGCTGCAGGACTCAGGAAGGTACACTTGTGAAGCCACCAATGTTGCTGGAAGAACTGATAAAAACTATAACTTGATTGTTTGGGGTAAGTTTAACTTTGTGCTCATCTGTAATTCTTCGAACAAGCAAAATGCTAAAAATGCCTAATTTTTATGAATAAATCTGATTTAGTCTTTTAGAAATAATGAAATCCTATGTGTAAACTGATCATAGTCCAGTTGTTTGCAGTTTAATTTGATTTGAGTGCCTCCATAAGGTGTCTTGTCGTCATTACAGTTGCTCCCAGTATCCGCGGCTCTGAGGAGGTATCTCCTATGACTGTGATTGAAGGAAGTTTTATCACTCTGTTGTGCGAGTCCAGTGGTATACCACCTCCCAGCCTTACGTGGATGAAGGATGGTAAGTCTATTTATGCTAGCACAAGTTATGCTAGCACAAGTTAACAAACCACTGTAAGAGACTGTGGTATGGAACATTTTAGCGCTTTAGCTAACCTATGCTTTCTGCATATTTTAGGTTATACCCTAAAGTCAGATCAGCGGCTGAGGGTTTTGTCTGGAGGGCGTCAGCTGCAGATCTCCAGCGTTGAGAAAACAGACACAGGCTCTTACAGCTGCACAGCCTCCAGTGCTGCTGGCACCACCTCAAAGGAATACAGCCTCCAAGTTTATGGTGCATACTCCAGCAACATCAAGTTCTGAATTGATCTGTTCTTTAAGTTGCTCATATGTGTTTTGTTGTACATTATCATCAACTGAAATCCCAAAAGTCAGATTCACAAAGAATGAGAATACTCCATAACAAGCCTGTCGCAATGAGCAAATAATCAATTAATCACATGATTAATTAAAACGAGCCCAATAATTTCCATTATGATGATAATGTTCTTTCAACGACAATATTTATTTATTGTTTTTGGTTGTTGTGCCTCAATACTTAAGCTTTTTTTACATGAATTATTGCATCATTTAATTCAGAAAAAAGCGTGGCATATGCATTTCAAAGTAATGTGAAATCAGCAGTTTCTCTCACATTGTCAACTACCTTGTCCTGTTGCAGTTCGTCCTTCAATCGGACGTAGTGAAGACGACTCTAACGATGTTACAGTGACAAAAGGAGGCGCTGTGACGTTACATTGCCCTGCAGAGGGCATCCCACAGCCCACCGTCACTTGGCTTAAGGACGGGCGGCCCATAGAGGACCAGCTTGGTGCAAAGGTCCTAAACGAGGGCAGAGTGTTGCAGATTAAAGAGGCTAAAGTGTCAGATACGGGACGCTACACCTGCATTGCTGTTAATGTGGCAGGACAGGCAGACATTAAGCATGATGTCAGTGTGCATGGTATGATTCATTTTTTGTTTTGATTTTTACATTGAAATGTTCAGTTTTCAGTTTGATTAAATAATTACCCTGTTGATCATTTTCCACCATTTTCTCATCATGTTCAGTCCCACCTGTTATAACCGGTCAGGTGCAGTTTCCAGAAAACGTCAGTGTTGTGGTGAAGAATCCAGCATCTCTGAACTGTGAGGCTTCTGGTATCCCTCTGCCTTCTATCTCCTGGCTGAAGGATGGAAGGCCAGTCAAGGCTACCAGCTTGGTGCGCGTCTTCTCGGGTGAGTTTGAGTTTTACTGTGCATGGGTTTCTCTTGTCTTACAATTAATATTAAAGTAGCTTTGCAGTTGTTTGTATTTTTTTTTAACCATTCCTAATTTCTTGATACTTTTTGTCATTAAAAGTCCTGTTGATCAGACTGTTTCTTTTGTCTGTTTGGTCTGGGGCAGTTCCTTAAAGCAAAAGACATTGGAGATTCACACTTTGTTACAGTTAACGGAAAGTATGAGCTGCAGACTGTAATAAAATCAAATGGGTGAAAAATAGTGTTGAAAATATCAACCAAGTCAAAAACTTCAGCAAAATTCCTTCCAAAATTTTTGACAAATGTCTAAAGTGCTCTAACTCTACACCATGCAGCGTCAAGTAGACTCCTGATATCTGGAGGCTACAGGTTCTTGGTACGATTCGGAGGATTAAAAGCATAATTGCAATAATTTGGAAATTGGCTACTGCAAATCATTTCAGATAGATTGATGACTTGGAAACAGGTTTTGGCAGTCTGAGTTTCTCACTAAACAAAGTTAGAAATATATATAACATAATACAAGCAAGTTGGAAATGTGAATGTTAATTTGTGAAGGAGCAAGTTATTTCAGTAAACTACAGATTTTAGATAAGTTGCTTATTTTTGCAGCAGTTTCTCATGACCTTGTGTGAGGCTTGAATCTCATTAAATTGGGATTTTAAATGTTTTAACATCTGTGAGCCCAAATTCTTAGTGTTAACTGGTTATTATCTCCAGGGCACAGGAATACACTTCAACCAGAATTAAATTTATGTGCAGGTACTCCTGCATGGTGTCTGTTTATGGTGGGAAAGAGTCAGATTTTAATACGATCTGTTTAACCTGTAGGGGGGCGTAGTCTCCGTCTGTTGCACACCGCAGTGGAGGACGCTGGGAGGTACACTTGCGTTGTCGCCAACAGCGCTGGAGAAGAAAGGAAAAACTTTGACCTTGACATTCTAGGTGAAGAAAGTGAATTTCTTGATGATTTTCAGATGAAAGTTGCATTACCTATTTGCATTATAATAATTATTTAGCTTACTTTCAAGCAAAATTATGAACAAGTTGAATGTTTCATTGGCAGTTCCTCCAAGTATTGTGAAGGAGGGAACAGCCGTGGATACTAAAGTAAGAGAATCCCAAAACATCACCCTAACCTGTGAAGCATCAGGTAAATTACACATTCTCCTTCTAAAATATACTTTGTAATATAAGCTACATTTAAAAAAAAAAAAGATTCTTAACTTCACAACTATGCAATTGTTTAAATTTATTGCCAGGTAACCCTCCACCAGAGATTAAATGGCTGAAGGATGGACAGCTGTTGGTGCCTGACAGACGACAGCAGATCGCATCATATGGCCGTTTCCTCCAAATCTTTGAGGCCCATGTTGCAGACACCGGAAGATACAGTTGTGTGGCATCAAACAGCGCAGGAGAACGCAGACGGTATTTCAACCTCAATGTTCTGGGTATGAAGGCACTCTATCTTAATTCACGTCTGAAACATTTCCTGCTGAACTCAGTACCTTGTGATGAAAAACATGCATATAGATGCAGACACGTGTAAGACGCATGTAAAAATGATTTCAATAATGTTAAACTTTTTCTATGCTGACCTGTATTTCTAGAGTTGCTATTGTTACTATTCCCCAACTTTCTGTTTCTTTGGGGAATATAAATATAATGATCCACTCATTTGTACAGTAAACAGTTTCTCACAAAGTTTAAAAACTTCCTGGATCTTTGATAATAGGTTCCCTAGTTATCATCCATTTTATGACAAAAAGTTTATTTCTGCCTGAATTTGGAGTAAATAGTCCGAAACTTGACCAGACTTTATCCTCAAAAATTTAACCTTGACTCTTTTTTTTTCTTTTTAAATCTGATTCAAATTCAGTTTATATTCCAGATAAACAGTGTGATTTGTGATTTTATTTTTGCCTTTTAGCAAGTATGCTTCTGTGTGGTACATGACTAAGGCAGTAGCATTAATTAAAGAGGCAGTATTATGTATTTTTCAGTCACATAGTTTCAGTTTCATTTTATAGCGCATCCAAGTCACTGTGTTAACTTTAGTTGTTATCCAGCTATGTTTTTGATGAGGGAACAAGTTTATAACATGATTTAAAGTTCAAAAAAAGACAATAATATATAATACTACCCTTTTAATACTATAAATGTTAAATGATGCCATTAGTTAGTGGTTTAATCATTCATAACTTCTTGAATACCAGTAATCATTCCACAGGTGGTTGTCTTAAAAACTGTTTTGGTCTCTGAATAAATGTTCTCAAAATTGAATCTTGAATTTTTCCTTTTGCAAAAGGAGACTAATTACTTTACAACTTTTCACACATCTTTACCAGCGGTGCCAACAAATATATTCCTTTTTAATCTATTCCTAACCTGATTGTCTGTGACTTTGGCCCTGCTTTTTTTGTCAGTTTCTCCCACCATTGCTGGTTCGGGCCCTGACATTTCTGCGGAGGAGGTTACAGTGACCCTGAGCAGCCCCACCTCCCTGGTCTGTGAAGTCCAGTCCTACCCTCCTGCTCTGATCACCTGGCTCAAAGACGGCAATCCGTTTGAATCGACTCGCAGTGTTCGAGTTCTTCCAGGTTTGATGGTATAAGTTTGAAAAAGCAGAATGCAACTTGACTTTTGATTGATGTGATTTCTGTTTAACCTCTCTTTAACAGGCGGACGAACGCTGCAGATTCTTAATGCCAAGAAGGAGGATGCTGGCAGGTACACTTGTGTAGCCACAAATGAGGCAGGAGAGACTCTGAAGCACTATGAGGTCAAAGTTTATGGTGAGATTCCTGCACAACAACATTGTAATAACATAAAAATGATCATTATGTTGACCTAAATCTTTTTTTTTCACTGAAGTTCCTCCTCAGATTAATAAGAATGATATCCCTGGAGAAGGACTTGCCCCTAAAGAGGTAAAGATCAAAATTAACAGCACATTGACCCTGGAATGTGTCGCTCAGGCCTTTCCTTCTCCAGCACTGCAGTGGTATAAAGATGGACAGGTAGGAATCCACAATACTACCATTTGCATCTGAAAGACCTTTATCTCTCAAAGCAAAATTCATTCAAACAATTTTATAATTTCTTTAGGCACTGATGGCAGATGAGCATGTGTCCATTATAGCCAACGGTCGCATTGTTCAGATCAAACATGCCCAAGTGTCAGACACTGGCCGCTACACCTGCGTCGCCACTAATCTAGCAGGAGAGGACGAGAAGGACTTTGATGTAAATATACAAGGTGAACTGGTTGGACTGGTGCTTGGGTTAATTTTATGGAAATTTACTCCTCCAGAGATAAAATCTGTGTCATCAAAGAAATCAACAAACTGGGGTTTGACTTTTTTTTCTTTTCTTTTTTTTATTTATTACAGTACCTCCACATTTCAATAGGCCTGGTGGAGTCAGGGATACTTCATCAGTCCCGGGTTTTGGAGGGGATCCTCGTGATGTCATACTTAACAATCCAATCTCTTTGTACTGTGAGACAAATGCTGTACCCCCTCCAACCCTCACCTGGTACAAAGACGGAAAACTCCTTACCTCTAATGATAAAGTTTTGATCCTACCCGGTGAGTCAAGTTAGCAATAATAACATAAGGAAACAAGACAGCAAAGTTTACATGTAACAGCCCATGCTGTTTGGTTCTCAGGTGGGAGGGTGTTACAGATTCCCAGGACGCAGCTTGAAGATTCTGGCAGGTACACCTGTGTGGCCATCAATGAAGCAGGAGAAGACTCCATCCAGTATAATGTCAGAGTGCTAGGTGAGGGTTTATTTTTGGTACAGACCCAGAAGTGCCTAATGTTCATGGCTATTGCATAGTTTCCTAAAGAATTTTGTGTCATATAATTAATCTGGTAACAAAACTTATAACTGTGTAACTCAGATCCCCCTGAAATACTCCTATAACTCCCTATTTTAATAGTTCAAGCACCAAATACGCCAAATGTGCAACAATAGATACAGTGGAAACCATCTTAGAACTACCACAGAAGCTAACTTCTAAAGTTTTCCACTTTACTTATTGGGGTGCAGCCAGTCAGCATCACCAAAAACTCCCAAAGCTCACTGTTGGAGAATTCCAGCAAAGAAGATCAGAGTCCCCATTACAACCAATTATTTGAAGGTTTTAGAACGACGTTTTGCAAAGGTTGTATAAGCATTTGTGTGCAATCTTTCTATGATTTAAAGCTTTTTTGTGTCTTTACTGCACTAGTACCTCCAAGCATAAAAGGATCAGACAGTGACATGCCTGAAGAAGTCATTGTCCTGGTCAACAAAACTGCTCAGCTGGACTGTCAGGTGGATGGAAACCCAACCCCCAAGATCACCTGGTTTAAAGATGGTCAGGTGATGAATTCAGGTGGACCACGCAGTATTCTGTCTAATGGACGAGCATTACAGGTAACAAACAGGAAACACCCAACAGTCACTTGTTCAGCTACAATTTCATCATGCAATAAAAATTTTAATCTCGGCTTGACAATTGAGTATTCCAGACAAAAAATATTTTTACATTTATTCTGCAATGTCACAATTTTTTTTTTCCAAAAACACTGCATTAAAAATGATTTCAGGCCTAAAAGTTACCATCTTTTTTATGTTTTTATAGTTTTGTTTTAGCACAATAGTTTTTTGTTTAACATTGTGAAACTGATACTGTAGCTTTTATCTTGATATTCAAGCAGTTTTGTCTCCCTCAGCTGTCGAATGCTCAGGTTTCTGAAACAGGACAGTATGTATGTGTGGCTGAAAATGTAGCTGGAAGTGCAGAGAAACACTTTAACCTGAATGTTCATGGTAAGCTATTAGAGACTGTTCCGAATTGCCTTTTTGCTTTGTGAATTGAATGTAATGTTAATATGAAGACTATGAATTGACTGAAATGTTTATGCTTTCACAATGACTTTCTTTGGATTACTGCATGTTTTTTTGTTGTTGTTTTTTTTTTTTCAGTGCCTCCCACAATTGTTGGTGAGAGTCCAGAGAATGTGACAGTGGTAGTGAACAACTTTGTGTCCCTCACCTGTGAAGCTAGTGGCTTCCCTCCTCCCACCCTGAGCTGGCTAAATGACAGGGGGCCCATACAGCCTAAAAGTAATGCCCTCATCATGCCAGGTACTGAAATTATCATCATTCATGGGTAAAAGACAAGAAATACAGTATTTCTTTTCAAAAAATTGAAAGAACAGAATATGACATAAGATTCTGAACATGTCTGTGTCCTTTTGTCTCTTCAGGTAGTCGTACTTTACAGATCCTTAAAGCAAAAGTGTCTGATGGTGGAAAGTACAACTGTGTGGCCATAAATGCAGCAGGACAGGCTCACAAACACATCTATCTCACTGTTTATGGTAAGCCCACAATTTTTTTTTTCTACAGATTCTTCTCGGTTTTTGGCTTTTTTTCATACATTGAACAATTTTTAATTTTCCTTGCCTCACCAGTACCGCCGAGTATCCGGGGCAATAGCGGAGACATGCCTGTGGAGGTTAATGTTCTTGTTGGGAAATCTGTAACTTTGGAGTGTGAGTCCAACGCTGTCCCTCCTCCCATTATCACCTGGTACAGGAATGGCAGAGTGGTGACAGAAACAACAAACATTCATATTCTGCCAGGGGGACAAATGCTTCAGATCAAACGCTCTGAGGTGACACAAACAATGCCAGCCTCTTTTTTCTATTAATTATGGAATCAGAGTAAATACCTACTTAAAAACAGAACCTTGCAGAAGTATGCACACCCCTTGAAATGTCCCACATTTTGCTACATTGCAACCTTAAACTTTGTTGCATTTCATTGGATCTTATGTGATAAACCAGCACAAAGTAGTACATAACTGATGTGGAAGGAAAAAGATACATGGATCTTAAAATGTTTCGCAAATAAAAATGAAAAAAGTGTGAAATGCATTTGTATTTACCTCCCCTGGGTTTATACTTTGTAGATCTACCTTTTGCATAATTAGACCTTTACGTCCTATGGTTTGTACATGTAGAGAGTTACATTTTTGTGCATTTTTCTGTGCAGGTAGCTCAAGTTAATTCAGATTGAATGTATGTTTATGAATATACATTCTTAAAACTGAAAGTTCAAAGGGAATTAATACTTTTGCAAGACACTGTTTAATGTTATACACTGTTATATGTGCAGGGATCATTTGTATTTGCAAAAATATGCAAAGTTTTTATGCAACAGTTTAATTTCTGCAGGTGTCTGATACAGGCCAGTATGTCTGCATGGCCTCAAATGTTGCTGGTCAAGTGAACAAGAACTTCAATTTGAATATTCATGGTAGAGTATTACACAATAATTATCAATGTATAGATTTCAAAAACAGCTATAGCAGATGTTTGAAAGTGTTTTTTCATTTGTGGCACAATAATAAATAGTTCTAAATCTTCAGTTCCTCCCAGTATCGATGGCCCAGCAGAGGAGAATGTTGTGGAAACCATCAGCAACCCAGTTGCTTTCACTTGTGATGCTACTGGAATCCCTCCACCCAGTCTCACGTGGCTGAAAAATGGACACACTATAGGTACTGTGATTATATCCAGACAATGTATGACTTGTCTGGATATGATCCAGACAAGTTACTGATGCACTTAGCATCAGTAGCACTAAATGCTAAGGAAAACTTATGTAACATGTAAACTTTTTAACTCAAAGACAGAAATAAAAGATTCTCAAAACATCTTAGTCTTAGTAAATATAAATAACTGTCGTAATCATAACGGACCTAAAACAATCAATATTTTGTCTGACTGTGCGTATGTGCATAATCACAATTACGGAAACTTTATATTTCCCTTAGAGAACTCTGAGTCTCTGGAGATGAACATCTTCTCAGGAGGCAGCAAACTACAGATAGCACGGCTGCAGCTTTCTGACAGTGGGACCTTCACATGTGTGGCCTCTAATGTTGAGGGCAAAGCACACAAGAGTTACCACCTCATTATGCAAGGTACATAAACATCATTACTATGAGCCTTAGGCTGATTTGAATACCTTAGAAGAATAGCTTAAAAGAATAAGCTATTGGTTATCACAGCAAAAATTTTCATATCTGTCAGCTGTTTTGCCCTTACCCTAATCATTTCTTTTTAGTCCCACCCAGTATCTCTGGATCAGAAATGCCCAGGGAGATGGGAGTCCTTGTTAATGAGAGCATTGAGCTGGCCTGTGAAGCTCATGGAATCCCGACTCCAAAAATTCTATGGTTGAAAGATGGAGAAGCCATCAACAGTACAGAACTCAAAGGTCTCAGGTACTTAAATGTACACCCCCCCAGGTGTTTGAATAGCCTTGGTAGTATGTCATTAGCCTACCTCTGAACTTTTACACCCTTATGCTCCAGACAGATTATAGTAATTCATAGTATGACTTACTGCACATGATGTAGGAAGATGTGTAGCTTTGAGGAAATAAACTCGCTTCTTCGTCCTCCCACACATTTAACTTTATTGCATACACAGCGAACGTTTTGGAATTGTCAAACCACCCTTTGAGTGGGACAGCTTAGAGGTCCCATATATATAAATCCATCATCCAGACCTAAATTACCATAATTATTAACAACAATCATCAAAATAAGTATTTAGAGTAGGTTTTGGAGGTTTGGGCTTTTCTTTCTTAAAAAGAAAAACTTGTTGTGAAATTCTGAATACTCCGAATTTAACCATAACGTGGGATATATGCAAAATCCAAACTAAGTGACACTTGTCTGGCAAGATTTGCCAGACAAGTGTCTGGTGGTGGAAGGATGAATTGAGGAAGGTTACAAAAGAAACTTGAAAATTATTCTAATTTTTTCAACTGTTTACTCTGCCTTTAAGGTGTTAAAAATGTAAAACATCTCTGTCTTTTCCTCTAGGGTCAGTCCACATGGTAATACTCTAACCGTGACCCAAGCCGACCCTGCTGTCAGTGGAAAGTACACTTGTGTAGCCTCCAATGCTGCCGGAGAAGAGGACAGAATATTTCATTTACATGTATATGGTGGGTTCAGTTCTTTATTTTAAACTCAAAGTGTAAATCTGATCCATTGCTTGACCTCAGATTTGTCTTCTTTCAGTTCCTCCATCCATTCTCGGCAGCAGTGAGGATCTGATCGCAGTTCTGGACAGTTCTGTCAGTATCGAATGTGTTGCTACTGGGTCACCTCGGCCGCAACTGAACTGGTTGAGGAACGGGCTGCCTCTCCCAGTCTCCTCCAACATACGACTTCTCTCTGCTGGACAAGTGCTCCGGTGGGTCAGTGGTCAGGGAACATAAAGAAGGCAGTCAGGCTGAATAGTTTTCTGGGGATTTTTGCCTAAAACGTTGTCTGAAATATTGTGTTTACTATATTTTTAAAAAGAGCTCTTAGAATGTGTTTATGTAAAAACTTTAATCAATTAATCATAATGGATTTCCAATGCCTTGTAAATTTCATGCCACTTGAACTTTTTCACATTTTGGCACAAGGAACCAGAGAAGCTAGATTTTTGTGTTTTCAAAGATTATTTGTCTCATACCCTACTGTGACAACATAGCTTTAACAATTATGTAAAAAAAACAGAGTTTTTATAAAATTACATAATGCAGCTTTAAATTACACACAGATGCTATCTATTTAGATAATTTTTGAAGGTAGGTGGTTGCCTTTGTCCTTCATGTTCCATTCTGTTGTTCTCTGACAAAAAATAGACATACAATACAAAAAGCTTTGGCTCATTGGTATTTTGTAATGTATCGAACATGAACAAGTTCAAGGGTTGTAGATGCATTTACTGCACAAACTTTTCAACTACAGTGTAGCCACTTGTAAATATGAAAGTCTTTGTGATGGAACGTTTTGTCCTTTGGCGTACCAGGATAAACCGAATCCAAGTGTCTGATGGTGGAAGCTATACATGTGTGGCATCTAACAGAGCAGGAGTGGACAACAGACAGTACAATCTACTGGTTCATGGTATGTGTATTTGTTCATACATTTAGGCTTTTCAAGGCGAAATGAAGAGCCGGCAGGTAATAATGCATCTTCTAAATTCTCACCCTCAGTTCCTCCTGGTTTGGAAGGAGCAGGAACCACAGAAGATGTGACTGTAATCAGAGGAAATTTGGTGTCGTTGCTCTGTATTGCTGACGGGAGCCCAACTCCTACCATTTCCTGGTACAGAGATGGAGAAACGTTAACAGCTGACCACAGAATCAGTCTCCTCGGCTTTAACACCACCTTACAGTTCAGCCAGGCCCAAGTTAATGACACAGGAGGCTACAGCTGCGTGGCTAATAACAATGCTGGTCAAGCAAGCCGCCATTTTAACCTAAAAGTTCTGGGTAAGTGAAGACAAACTTTATTCTCTAGCTTCTATTTTTTATGTTCGGCTTTTGTTTTAGCTTGACTTTGCTTACTTTTTCAGATCCTCCACGCATCAGGAGCTCTGATCAACCAGTAGAGGTTTCTGTAGTGGTGAATAATGTCCTGGAGTTACTCTGCGAGGCCTCTGGTATTCCAACACCCACTTTGACCTGGCTGAAGGACGAACGCCCACTCCCACAGACAGAAAACCTGCATCTCCTCCGTGGGGGAGAGATACTCCGTGTTACCGCAGCACAGGTGAGTCTCACCAGATTTAAACCTGTTTTGTCACAGCATATGTTGTATTATTGTAAAATTGTTAAAAAATTCACTTTTCCTACACAGCTGGAGGACACAGGCAGATACAGCTGCTTAGCAAACAGTCCAGCAGGAGATGATGACAAAGATTTCCTGGTTCGAGTGCATGGTGAGTATTTTAGCTACTGTGTTGTTTTGAATCTTCAAGAATTTTACAATTTTAAGAAAAAATCCAAACATTAAGAGGATAGAGGTGAATAAGACAGTGGACAGAAACAACACACATGTTTATCCAAAGCTTTCAATAGTATACAATGCTAATTTCTTGTCATATCAACACTACTCTTGTAAATTTTTTACAGGCACTGTTGTTACAACAAACATCACAACTAAAAACAAATTATTAAATTAGTTTGTAACATTAACTTATGTCTCAATGAGACCTAGGTGTTGGATCAGTGTTGATATTTGTTCTGTTGCTCAGTGGTTTACCGCCAGCCTTGACCAGTATATAGATATTGTAAAAAAAAAAAATTATTTACAGAAATTTATTTGCTTGCTTTTGTTTGATGAAAGCCATGGCTACTATTATCAATATTTAAACGAAAGCCTTAAAATTGTATTTATAAATAGCATCTGGGCTTTTTTGTTGGTGTTGTTACTCTCAGTTCCCCCTAACATTTCTGGAGAAAGCGCCACTCAGCATCTGTCAGTGCTGCAGAAGGGTCAGGTAACTCTGGAGTGCAAGTCTGATGCTGTTCCACCTCCAACTTTGACCTGGCTCAAGGATGGCACACCACTCCAGGTCAGTAGCTAAAACCATTACTAGAATAGAATAGAATCGTTCTTTGTTAGTTTGTACCTTAATAGAGAAGAACAGTGTATCAGCATACCCATAAAAATTTGTAATATTAACACAAGTGGAATAGAAACTGTGTAAGTCAAGAATAACGCATACTCTGACTTACATTTGTATTCATGTCTTTCACACATGTAGAAATCACTACGGCTTCGTATTCTGTCCGGTGGACGCTATTTACAAATCAACATGGCGGCTCTATCGGACAGAGCTCAGTACACCTGTGTGGCAAGTAACATCGCGGGCAAGACCACTCGACTGTTTAACCTGACTGTTAACGGTAAATAAAAACAATAGTTTGAGACATTAAGAAGTAAACAAAAAAAATCACAATAAAATTGGACATTTTGTCTTATGAAAAGCCAAACTATTTTAGTAATATGAACATCTATCCTACCAGTACCTCCAACTATTAAGGACGGCTCTCAGGTGGCGGTGGGACACATCAACAAGCCAGCGACGCTTGAATGTGTGGTTAGCGGAGTGCCACCGCCTCGAATCACCTGGAGGAAAAATGGAGCAATAATAGCAGAAAATAACCCCAGGTAGAACATGTTCTTGGGTTCTGTACTTATCCTAAACCGTCTTCTTGTGAATATATTACAATATTTTAATGCCCAGGTCAATGTCTAATTTGTTAATATTTATCCAGATATACATTTGCAGAGGATGGATCTTTACACATCCCCTCTGCTCAGGTGACGGACACCGGGCGCTACCTGTGCATGGCAACAAATCAGGCTGGTACACAGCGCAAGAGAGTTGATCTTCAAGTTTATGGTGAGTGATAGTTGTGCATGAACAAAGCAACGGTAAGCAGAGCTGTAGTCACTACTATTGTTTTCCTCTCATCTTGTAGTGCCTCCTTCTATTGCAAGCGGTCGCACCAATGTGACGGTAACTGTCAACGTTCAGACCACCTTACCCTGTGAGGCCACCGGCATTCCCAAACCCACCGTCAGCTGGCTGAAGAACGGCCGAACCATCAGTACTGAGCAGAATCAGAACATGTACAGGTCTATTCAGGTTTCCTACCAATCTTTACTCATTTATAAAACATAAATCTTTTTTAAACCACGTATCTCTTTGCATGTTGTGTGATAGGTGTTTTGGGATTTACTGTTCTTTGCAACAGTATTCATACCTCTTGAACTTTTTCACATTTTGTCAGAATATGACTACAAGCTTTGGTGGATTCTTTGTGCACATTACAACTCAGAATAACATGTAGCTTTGAAGTCTATAGTAAAAAAATTACATTGTTTTACATATTTTGTAAATAAATTTGTAGTGTGTGTTTCAGGCACTAATACTCAGCTCCCTTATTCTGATATTCCTAAGAAAAAAATTTAAAGCAACCAACTGCCACTTGAAGGCCTCCAATTTATAAACACAGTTAGCTTGTGTGTACTTTAAAGCGGGATTAGGATTAGGTTAACAATAGAAGAACCCCAAGATTTGTAAATCTTAAAATATACTGTTTATTCAATCTTATGAAAATGGAAAATAGTGTTTTACAAATGGAATTTATCAAAATGTAATTGTCCACCAAAACTTGCAGGACATCATATTAATCAGACCAGTATCTGGTTAATACTTGTATTAATCAGACATAAAACAGCTCATAAAAACTATGGAAAAGCTCCAGAAATGCACACCTCAAGTTGGAGAACAGCATGACAACTTTTGTTTGTGAAACTTGACAAACTTGGCCTTAATTGAAGAGTGGCAAAAATGTTTATGGTTGTTTCAGGAAACCATAAGATGTCCTAAGTAAAGTTTATCCACCAGGGAACATAGCAAACATGTAGAAGAAGGTGCTCTGGTCTGACGACACTTAAAAATAGTACCACATCTGTTGCAGGCTGCAAGTCCTAAAACTGGCACGACATTTTACCTTCATGCTGGACACAAACGCTTAAAACACACTCTGAGCTGCAATGGAATAATTTAGGTTAAATCATTTTTATGTACGGTTGGCCGAGTCAAATTCCAGACCTAATGCTACTTTCCAACCAACCCGACTGATCTTGAGCTCTTTTGCAGGAAAGAGTGTTCAAAAATGTCTGCCTTTAGATGTGAAAAGGTGGAACAGTCATGCCCCAAGAGGCTTTTGATTTTTATTTGTAAAAAAGAAAGAAAAATATGGATCCTTTTGTCCTTACTTCAACATTATGTTCCATGTTGTAGCTCTTTCACATAAAATCCTAAGAAAATAAATGTAGGAAAGTTAAGAATGTATGAATACTTTTACTTTAGTAAAGCTCCTTTTTTGTAGTTTGTTTTCAAAGTATTTATGCATTTATGGTAAGTGGCCTGTATTTTATATCTCTGTATTAAGTACAGAGGACCCCAAAGCACTTCGCACTACATTCTGTCAGCCATCCATTCACACACTGAGGAATATCCTTTCCAGACTTATTATTTACAGCAGGTTATAGTTAGGTAAAACTTCTTACCATGTTTTCTTAAAATATTTATTTGTCCTAATTATTTTTCAGATTGCTATCATCAGGCTCCTTGGTGATTATAGCTCCTACAGTGGAGGACACTGCAGAGTACAAATGTGTGGTTTCTAATGAGGCTGGAGAGGAATCCAGATTCATTGCTCTTTCAGTTATTGGTGAGAAAAACAAGTGTTTAGATATCGTCGTTCTTGTCATTATTTTGATTGAGTTTTGTATGCGGTTAATTAAAACGTAAGATTTTTTTTTTTAATTCCACAAAATAATTTGTTGTCTTAGTTCCTCCATCTATAGCAGATGAACCCACAGATATAGTTGTTACAAGACTGTCCCCGGTGGTTATTGCTTGTACTGCAACTGGGGTTCCTGCACCTGCAATCCACTGGAGCAAAGGCGGCATGAAGCTTCTCAATAAAGGGGAAGGATACAACATTTTGCCAACAGGTTAAACTAATATGCAAAACATATTCTATAATTTTAGCTAAATATTTCAATATTAGTCCACTAAATCACTTATGCTTTATGTCATTTAAATGCTTGTTAGGTGTGATTCATCTGAACTTTTGTAACTGATGTTAAGCATATCGGTTTATTTGTGTTGTCTTTATCTTCCCTCAGGCCAAGTACAGATTCCTGCTGCTCAGCTCAGTCACGCTGGACGCTACACCTGCATGGCCAAAAATATTGCTGGCTCCACCCACCGACATGTGCAGCTAACAGTGCAGGGTATGCAGACTGTAACAATCTTTATAAGTACTTTATTAATGAAGTTAATACACAATACAAACACAAATCCTTCAGCCAAATAAGGCATAAGCTGTTGGATTTCTTTGCAAGAAATCAGCACTATGCGTTCATGAGCTACATTTTTAAGTGGCTCCCCGAAGCCTATCGAATTATTGAGAAGTCAAACAACACTGCAAAATCTGGTGAACGAGCAGTTAGAAAAACTTTTTCAAAAATCCTTATTTTGAAGGAGAAAACTCTAAAATGTATAATTAAATGCCAAAATGTTTTATTACTGTTTCTGATTTATTTCCAACTAATTTCTAAACTGAAGTTGGATGGATGGCAGTCATAATTACACCCAAAATATCAACTCTAAAATTAAAAGCACTGTAAAGTATGACAGATGATGAGTAGCACCATCATCTTTTCTCCGTTCGTCTCTTCAGAATTGCCAGTGATCCAGTCCCATCCCTCCACACTGGATGTGATCTACAACAGCACCATTACTTTGCCCTGCAGAGCCACAGGCTCACCCAGACCCTCCATTACCTGGCAGAAGGAGGGCATCAACATACCTGCCACTGGTAATCACGTCTTCTACAGTCCCATGCAAAAGTATTAATACCCCTGGAGATATTTTCACATTTTGTTGCAGTACTTTTCTTTCTTTTTTTTCTGCCATTTTTCATGAAAATACTCAATGGTGCCCTGATTACTGGACTGCACAACTAATAACTGATCAGATTCACCAGTCATCAGATTCTCCGATCTGAGCTGTCAATCCCTGCAGCTCCTCCAAAGTTCCCACGGATCACCTGTCCTCTTCTCTAATTAATGCTCTCCATGGCTGGACTCAGTAGACAAAAATTTTTTGGCAGGTTTGCAATTGTGAAACACAGTCTCCATTATTTGATGAT
The DNA here is from genome assembly GCA_903067095.1 of Girardinus metallicus. NCBI lineage: Eukaryota > Metazoa > Chordata > Actinopteri > Cyprinodontiformes > Poeciliidae > Girardinus > Girardinus metallicus. Next base: position 20,022 of record CAEGAE010005881.1, on the reverse strand, counting down.
GTATTCACATCATCAAATAAATGGCATAAACATCCAGATCAATACTGTTGCAATTCTCTATATTTGAACAATAATATATTTAATCAAAGGAGGCACTGTTATACAATTAGGTTTCTTATCACAGTTTCTAAATTCACTTTCTGTTTGCAGTTACTCCAGTGATCCATTCAGAGACTCAGGAGTTACTTGCACTTTTCCATGACAGGTTTAAAGCTTGCAATATAGTTTTGAATCATGACCCTGCTTTAAACTTCTCTGTAATTTTATCCCCTGACCTTCCTCGTGTGTTCCTCAGTCTTTTATTCACTATTGTTCTCTAATAAACCTTTTGAGACCTTCACAGAACACCTGGATTTATCATGACAATAAGTTACACACAAGTTGATGTTGCTTCCCAAACAGGAATTTATTTTATTCAGGAGTATTGGAGTACACTAAATGCAAATACCTGGCAGATTTTCTTTTGTCAAAACTTGCATTTTCTCCTCTACTCCACATTAAGCACAGACATAAATCTTTGGTTTGCTTTAGGTGGAGGTTACACAATACTTCCTGATGGAAGTCTCCAGATTTCCAAGGCATCTCTAGCAGACTCTGGGACCTTCATTTGTGTAGCACAAAACCCTGCAGGCACTGCACTGGGCAAGACCAAACTCAGAGTGCAAGGTGGGTAACACCGAATTACGATGTTGATTAAAGCAGCTAACTTTCACATTTCTCACAGAAATCTCTAGCAGATTTACTCTATATTTGAACAAATAATATCTTTAATCAAAGGAGGCACTGTTACACCATTAGTTTTCTGATCACACTTTCTAATGTCTGAGTAAATGAACTTTCTGTTTGCAGTTACTCCAGTGATCCGTTCAGAGACTCAGGAGTTACTTGCACTTTTGGACTCCTCTGTGACTCTTCATTGCGAAGCTGCAGGATCGCCTCCACCCTCCATCACATGGCACAAAGATGGGCAGCTGCTGAGTGACTCCGGACACCAGCGGCTGCTCAGCTCAGGATCCCTCCAGATCGCCTTCGTTCAGCAGAGTGATGCTGGAAGATACACTTGCGCTGCAGCCAATCCTGCCGGCACTGACAGCTTGGATATGACACTTACTGTACAGAGTAAGTTGGAAACTTAATGTTATTATTCAGAGATAAAAAATACTTTGTGGCGCTTTTATGTTTTATAACTAATTTTTAGCATCAGAACGCTAGGTTCCAACCGACAGGCACGGTTTGGCAGGCCCCGTTTAAATTTCTTCAGAAATTTTCTAGTTTATTTACTGTAATAATACTTACGGTTCAGACACTTTCGGAAGGAAATACATTCTTGTCCTTTTCATTATTATTATGTTATAGTTCCTCCTTCTATCAGTAGAGGAAAACAGGAGGTAGTTGTTGTGGAAAAAAGTCAGGCTCAGCTAATGTGTGTGGTGGAGGGGATCCCACAACCCGAACTGTCCTGGAAAAAAGACGGGAATCCTCTCAGCGAAAGCCGAGGGGAGTTCACCATCCTGCCATCTGGGGAGCTGATTATTGACAGCGCTCAGGTATGAAAACACACAGACCAAGCTTAACTGGAAATGTTTGTGTTTTTACTCATCTCTTCACACAAGTTCTTATGGATTTTTGTGGGTTAACAAGAATGTTGTGTTTTTAAAAAAAAAAAATATACCAGCCTGAAGATGCCGGCAGTTATACTTGTGTCGCAACGAATTCAGTCGGGGAGGACAGCTGGACGGTGACGCTGTCAGTTCATACTCACCCCTCCTTCACCAAACTGCTCACAGACGTTTCTCTCAACAAAGGAGAGCGACTCGTGCTGACCTGTGGTGTCAGTGGAATCCCAACACCCACCATTAAATGGATCATGAACAACAAAAATATTCCAGGTATGATTTATTACAAAATTGGTTGGCATTGTCATATTTTTTTTTTAGATGTTTCTTTGTATTTTATCATCTTTAAATGTGTTTTCTTTGTGCTTGTCCCACTGCTTTAGTCCACTATAATCATGTGAATGGTCACAGTGAGCTTGTGATAGAGAGAGTAAGTAAAGAAGACACTGGTACCTACACATGTGTAGCTGAAAACAGAGTGGGGACTATCAAGTCTCTGGGATTCGTCTATGTAAAAGGTAAACCAAACATTCATAAAGGGGTTGTTCTGAGTTTTTGAAGTGAAGTTCTGTTAAAGGTTATAAGTAAAGAATCCAGATTAGTTGCTTGTGGAGGCTGAAGTTAAAGTCCAGTTTTTGGTGTAATCCAAAAACAATAACTTTGCAATCCAAGGAGACATTTTCACCCCAACAAGTGTGTGAAGCAACAATACCTTCTAGATTCTTTGAAAAAAGATGGCTTAGTTTTATAGTTAAAGAAAACTTATTTTGATGCTAGGTTTAATTTTTACAACTAAGAAAAATGTCACACTTTTATAATGGGAAAACTAATAGATTTCTATGAATGGATCATTTAATAGTTATGGAAAATAGTGAAAAAATCATGTTTGTAATCTAATCACAATGACAAATATTGACAGAAATGTATATATTCCCTTTAATGGTAGTGTCTATTTTTATATTGCATGAAGCACACATTAACTCTCTAAATGTATCTTAACAATGTATTCCCCAGAGCCTCCAATAATCGATGGGGACCTTCATGCCAACCGAATTGAACCTCTTGGTGGTAATGCCATCCTGAACTGTGAGGTTCGAGGCGACCCGCTGCCAACTATCCAGTGGAGCAAAAATGGCATAAACATCCAGATCAACAACCGAATCCGCCAGCTAGATAACGGCTCCCTGGTCATCTACGGCACAGTGGTAGGAAATGACACATGTAAAAAATGTAGCTGAGGATATGCTGTGCTTTGCAAAACTTTTTTACATTTTGCCAATTTAAAAGCACAAATATTAATGTGTTTTATTATAATGTACAAAATGTAGATCAAAAGTATAAATCTGACTGAAAGGGATATGTGGTTTATCAACTTTTTTCTATAAAAAAAAGTCTAGCACGCGTTTGCGTTCACCCACTTTTTTCAGATCCCCTAAATAAAATTTAGGACAACCAACTGCCTACTGATGTAATCTAATCAGTTTTTAGAGTCCAGAATGAATGCAACTGGTCAGAGATTCATTATTGGACAAAATGCATCATTTATTCCAAAGAAGAAAATTTTAAAGAAGGTTTAGGTTGCAAAGCAATATCCCAAGTTGTAAGAGCTCAAGGAACACTGTTGAGTTAACATATTTCAAAAATTAGAAAATGGAAAATGTGTGGCCTAACTGAGAAACAACAAACATGCTTACTTCCAGATGTGCACACTTACTTGAGTCAGTTTTCTTAATTGCTTTTTTTTCTGTTTGTAATTTTGTAAATGTAATTTTGCAGTAAAAGATGGCCACACAAACTCTTGAGTAGGGAGCTGAATAAAAATGCATGGCACATTTTTCAGACTTTTATTGGTAAAAATGTGAAAAAACATTCCTTCCACTTTAGATTTTGCACTACTTTGTGTTGTACTTTCTCTTAAAAATACAATACATGGGTGTTTATTGTTGTAGCATGAAAAGATGCAAAAGATTTATTTCTTTAAAATGCATTTGACAGAGTGAAGACGCGGGCAGCTACATGTGTGTAGCAACAAATGATGCTGGGGTTGTGGAAAGAAGCGTCACCCTTACACTTCAGAGTAAGCTTTTGCCTTTTTCACTCCAGTGTAGTTGTAATAACATTTAATTTGTGAAGAAAAAGAAAAAAAAGAGTCATTGGGAGAGTTAATCCAACAAACGCATCCTCTCCAATCAGGGGCACCAGTTATAACTTTGGAGCCAGTCGGAACGGTTGTGGATGCAGGTACTACTGTGGTTCTTAGCTGTAAAGCGGAGGGTGAGCCAGCACCCAAGATAGAGTGGACCCAACATGCACGCCCCCTGCTGGCAAACGACCGCTTCTCCACCCTGTCTAATGGCTCCCTCCGGATCAGCAGTGCCCAACAGGAGGACACGTCTGAATATGAATGCGTGGCCAGGAACTTACTCGGATCAGTGGTGGTCAGCATCGCTCTCACTGTTCGAGGTAAGGTGACGATTATTATTCCACTTATTTATACTTGGTAAAAACTTTTAAGTACTATACATTTATGAAAAACTGTTAACTTTTGTTTCTTTAGTTTCTGAGTTTGTAAATTAGAAAATTAAAAATTAATGTGTGCATGTGATTTATTTTGCAGTTCATGGTGGATATTCTGAGTGGAGTGAGTGGGGCATCTGCAGTGTGTCCTGTGGCGCCGGTATCCAGAAGAGAGTCAGGCAGTGTAACAATCCTTTACCTGCTAACGGAGGACGCCACTGTGCAGGATCAGACACAGAAACACGCAGCTGTCAGGGGAAACCATGTCCAGGTACTTTATTAATAATATTTGAAAAATTTTCTGGTCTGTGTGCAAATAAAAATTCTAAAACCAAACTTTTGTTGTTTGCAAAGTGGATGGCAACTGGTCACAGTGGTCTCCCTGGGAGGAATGTTCACAAACCTGTGGTCAGGGTAACAAAACGAGGGTCCGGAGCTGCAGTAACCCAACCGCTCAGCACGGGGGCAGGCCGTGTGTGGGGAAGGCAGTGGAAGCTATAATGTGCAGTATCAGACCATGCCCAGGTTAGAAGGTTTACAGTTAAAATATCTAAACTGGATGAGTTTATGTCTTAGAGAAACACTTGCCACTAATTTGTTTTGCTTTCTTAGTGACAGGCAACTGGGGTTCTTGGCTGTCATGGAGCCCCTGCAGTGAGACCTGTGGTAAGGGCGTACAATCCAGGATCCGACTGTGCAACAACCCTCCTCCAGCATTCGACGGCCCGCAGTGTGAAGGCACAGACACCCAATCACAAGTCTGCAAGGAGAAACCTTGTCCTGGTAAGAGGTTGTTGGAATAAAGACACTCATTAAAGTAAACTTAGACCTTCACTGCAAAAATGCAAACTCTTACTACGTATTTTTGGTCTAGTTTCTAATGCATATATCTTACACTTGAAATAAGACAAAACTGACTTACAAGTAACTTTTCAGCAAGATATAGAAACTTGTTTTAAGTAATTAATTCCTTAATGTTTTTTTTTTTTTAAGTCCTTGTTCCAACAGTAGATAATTTTATTCATACTCACATTTTTAAAACTTATTGGAGTTGTACATTTTCCATGCTGACAGGGCTTCTATAAGTCTGTAAAAATGTAACATACTGTAACATGAGTGTTGATGGAAAGTGGTTGTAAAGTTGTTACAGCCACTATAAATAATCTGAATCTCTAATATTTCTGTTTTTGTGCTCTCCAGTGGATGGAAAGTGGTCGTCATGGATGAGCTGGGGGCCCTGCAGCGTTTCTTGTGGCGGTGGGAGCAGACAGCGGGCACGCCTCTGTGCAAGCCCCGCCCCTCAGCATGGTGGCAGAAAGTGTGAGGGAAATGACGTCCACACTGATTTCTGCAATGACGACCCCTGTCCAAGTGAGTTTTGAATGATAAAAATAAAGCATTTGTAAAGAAAACAGATTTTTTGCTCTGCCTTATTTCTCTATTTTCACTGTTTGTCAGTCAGTGGTAACTGGGGACAGTGGAGTAGCTGGGGCAGCTGCAGCAAGACGTGCAACGGAGGTCAGATGAGGCGCTACAGGACCTGTGACAACCCTCGACCTTCTCATGGAGGGAGAGCTTGTGCAGGAGCCGATTCACAGATGCAGAAATGTAGCACTGCAGACTGTCCTGGTGAGTCAGTACCATACCATCTCAGTCTTGGTTTTATGCATTAACAATTATTTGACTGCTATGAAATCCTCTGTTTTTGTGATGTATTGCAGTGGATGGTAACTGGAGCTTATGGCAGGCATGGGGAGGATGCTCCTCTTCCTGTGGCGGAGGAGAAAGGACACGTGTCCGACTTTGTAATAACCCTCCTCCCAGTAACGGTGGCCGGCCTTGTCCAGGTGACCCCACTCAGCTATCAAGGTGCAACAATCAGGCATGCCCAGGTAATGACGTGATCTAAAAAATTGCATATGTGGTAATATTTATCTCTGTAGAATATGGATGTTAAGATGCAAATAATATCCATAAGATGCAGATAGAAAAAATAGCATTGAAGATGTCAACCATATTCTCAGCACATATATTTCTAATTAGGATATTGACATGAAGTCCACGCCAGATGTGAAAAGTAACTCATGAATACAAAAAAATCAAGAAACAAATTAGCCCCTAAATTAAATTAAATTATGAGAAATGAGGTGAAATGGCACCACAAATAAGTATTGAAGATATTTATTACTTTGTGGAAAAGCCTTTGTTGCTAATGACAACTTAACTACATTTCCCATGTGGAAAGAGCAGCTGCTCATGTTGCTTAGATGCTAATTTGGCAAAATCTCAAAATCTTGAACGTTTTTGGGTTCTTTTCTATACACTGTGATCTTCAGTTCTCCCAAAACATCTTGACATTAAGTTTCTGTAAAGTTCTTTCTCGTTGATTTGTGTAAATATTCTGAAGCAAACGTCAGAATAGTTACGAAAGAGACATTACAAAATCTTTGAGCTGACATTTATGTGCCCTGAATACTTCAGTGATTTCTTTTAACCATTTTGCTTATTTGAAGCCTTTCTGCAATACTTATCCCTTCTTTCATTCCACTTTATTGAACACAACTTTATGTATTTTTTGTTTGGTGTGAATTTCTTAAAAATACTTACATTACAATTACATAGATTGAAAAAAATGTTGTTTTCATCACTCATTTACCTGCTTTATGTTTTCGTTGGTTGATATGTTAGTAAATATGATCAGAATTAGGTCAACAATTCTTGGTATGAAACCAACAAAAACTGATTTCTGTTGTGTAAATTTTGCATCTGGTCCTACGCCCTCAGTGAGATATTTTGTGGGATTTTTACATTTTGAGATTGTGATTGACTTGTTAAAGTTTCTTGTGTTTCTGTATAAACCTCGACTATTCACAGTCATAAACATGTTCTCTGTTTGTCAGGTGGGCCTCATAAAACTCGAGGAAGCATCATAGGAAACATTAATGACATTGAGTTTGGCATCGCCTTCCTAAATGCCACAATCACTGACAGCAACTCGGGCAGCAAAACCATCAAAGCCACTATTTCAAATGTACCAAGAACCTTAGGTCAGCCTTGTATACACAACTTTATTTATGTATTTTCACCCAAAGGTACATAGTTCCCTTAAACTTTGATTGTAAAACTGAATGTATAACATCTAACTTTAAGGTCCTGCAATGAGGAAGCTCATTTCCATACTGAACCCCATATACTGGACTACTGCACAGGAAATAGGAGAGGCTGTCAACGGTTACACCTTGACAGGCGGTGTCTTCAGGCGAGAGACGCAGGTGGAGTTTGCTACAGGTAGGTTCTGGTCATGGTCAACTAAACACACATTAAAAATAAATTTAACTGGGTAACTGAAGTTTAGTTCAACTGGATTCTGCTAGGTGAAATCCTGAGGATGACCCACGTTGCTCGAGGCCTGGACTCTGATGGAGCTTTGCTTCTGGACATTGTAGTTAACGGCCATATTCTGCAGCTGCCTTCACATGCTGACATAAACATCAAGGTAAGTGGTAATCAAGGTTTGAGGACAACTATTTTACAGAAAAAATTATGAAGAAAGAGCTTTTTTGTGTTTTTAAATAAATTTGCCTCTTATTTTACATTGCAGGAACTTTAAACTTAGAAAATGAGTTTATGTGCTCCTGCAGCTATTAGAACAGTTATAATCTTTAAACAAACTGTCGGTTGTTGAAAATTGCTTTATTCATCATAACATCAATTTACTTATCAGTTTTGTTATCGATTTAACAAAATTCAGTGTACATTTGTTTCCATTTTCATGTCTGACATGAAAGTTTTTTCATTAATTAACTCAAAACTCCAATTTTGTTGATGTCAATACAGTTAAAAACATTGTTTGCATTTTTCAGCTGCAGTTTTTTAGCAAAGGACTAAGAAGATGTATTTTACCACTGAGATTAAATATATTTTGTTATACAAAAACTCTGTTTTGTTGCACTTAAAGTATTCTACCTGTCACTGTTGTTTTCCACTAAACCTAAAATTCTTTTTTTTCTTGTATTTGTTATTTTTCTTGCACTTCTTGTTATATTGACATCTTAAATAAAATTAGGAGAGTAAAGTGTGTCTTGCATGTGATGAAAACCAAAAATATCACAGATGCTTTTGAAAGAATTAATAAATATTTTTTGGTGAACTGCTGAATAACGCTGCGTATTTGTTTAGGACTACACAGAAGACTACATTCAGACCGGTCCCGGTCAGCTGTACGCTCTATCCACCCGCATGTTCACCGTCGACAAGGAAAGTGTGCCCTACTCCTGGAACCACACTATCTCCTATGATCGCACTAAAGGAAAGATGCCCTTCCTGGTAGAAATGCTCCATGCCACGGCCATCAGTGCTCTCTACCACCCCCTGGAGGAAGTGTTGGAATATAGCATCCAAGCCGCTATAACCAAAGGTGGATATGAGCAAAGCAAGATCCTTTGAAGATACACATTGCAGTCTGCTTTCAGGTTAAACTTGTATGGAAAGCCAGACGGCCATTGTGGTAGTTGCTTTGATTGCACTTTAAGCATCCTTCCAATTACTGAGTTATGATGTTTTAATCATGTGCGCCTGATGTAATAGACCTATGTTTGATTGCAGCTATTTCAAGAAGGAAGACATACGGGAGTTTCCTAACTTATTCCTTACCAGAAATTAGTTTTTGTTACATTTTGCAGAACATTTTTGAAGCTGTTATTTTTATTCTTTATTGCTTATATTTAATACCAAATACACAAATCAGTTACACATAGCCTAAACACACAGGTTTTCATAGGTGTTTATTTTTTTTTATCTAATTGTAGATGATCTACTTCTTCCAGTATTAACTTTTGTTAAACTCTGATTTAAAAAAAGTCACAAATTAACTTTACTTTCTGTTCTGCCCAAGTTTAAAATTATATTTAACTTTTACAGATTACATAAATAACAAATACAATAGCAATGTTCTTTGGTACTTAATATTGTGCCGACTTCTTGAAATGTGTTTTTAAGTGGCTAAAAATATTAATTCAAAGGATTGTCATTAGGACCTCCGGCTTACTTCCAGTTTGGGTTTTATAGTGGTTTTATACTGGTTTGTTCCAGGTGATCGCAGCAACCAGTGTCCTCGTGGCTTCACTTTGGTGTCTGCTGGGCCTTACTGTGCAGGTGAAGTCTATTCCACCACATGCTACTGCTTTTATTCCAAAACAAAACCTCAATACGAGCTATCACTAATGTCACTTTATATATGGCTATCTGATTGTTCTTAAGTTGGAGTTTATTTCTGTGTTCTTTGTGCTGCAGATGAAAATGAGTGTGATGTTGGGAACCCCTGTTCTCATACCTGCCACAACACCATGGGAACTTACTACTGCTCTTGTCCGCATGGCCTCACCATATCAGCTGATGGCAAAACCTGCCAAGGTATGAAATGTGCAGCCAGGCATTGCATTGATTCTGGGAGTTAATTGTCATTCTCACAACTTACTATGCTTTTGATTTGCTCTTTGTCTGTGTTTTAGACATTGATGAGTGCTCCCTTGGTGGAAACATGTGCCATGGTGTACAAGACTGTGAAAACACCATTGGTTCCTATAGATGTGTAATGCGCTGCGGACGTGGCTTCAGGAGAACGGCTGATGGGCTCAGCTGCACCGGTACTGCAACAGATGCAGATAATTATTTTATGGCTGAATTTGTGATCTGTCTTTATTAGAACTCACTGTGTAATCCTCAGATGTGGACGAGTGCTTGGAGTCCCAGCCGTGTCATCAGCAGTGTATGAATACCATAGGAAGTTATCGTTGTGCCTGTGAACCAGGCTTTCAGCTCAGGAACAGACGGTGCATAGGTAAGTCAACTACCCTGCTTAACATCAGACCAGCCAAAACATAAATGATTAGAGCTGGAATCCTAAACAACAAACGGTTCAGGTGGAGTTCCTCAGGGTTCTGCTCTTGGGCCACTTTTATTCTACATGCATGCATTCATCCAGATTCACATTATGTAGTACTATGGCATCTCTGATGATACAAAGCTTTATATTTCTGTCAACAGATAGCAACAGCTCCTTGCAGTCAACAAGAGAGTGTGATCATGATTTCAGTGATTGAGTGGCTCAGACTTTCTTCTAAGTCAATGCAGAAAAGTTGTTGTTTTTGCCCAAAAATGCACTTAGAGAATACTCAGAGTAGATAAAAAAAAAAAAAAAAACATGCAATGAAATTAGTAGCAGTTGTCACATACTCAGGTTTAAAGTTTACCGCATAAAGTCTATTAATAAATCAGCCTACTAACATCTCAACAACACGTGTGAAAACAGGACATAGAAAAAATGGCCAGGTCACTACTGAAGGATCTTTAATTCTCTGCACCTCTTGTGTTTGTAAATAATAGATTTCAAAATTTCATTAATGAAAAGTATTGAATGACCTTGAACATGAATGTAATCAAGAGTTGCTTGTCGGGGGTAACATTTTATTTGATGGGTTGTGAATAAGACTGTCATGACACTGTCATAAACATGACATAACACCTGTCATGAACATGAGTTATGAACATGAATATTTATGACTTTTGTCATAAAGTGGCATTTGATAAATCTTGACACTTTTAATACAAAGTTGACATTATTCAAAATGTCTTTGTTATGACAACTTGTCATTAATCAAGAAATCATGATCTGGCATAAATTTGTTATTAAAGTATTACTGATTAAGCTTTAAAATTTATGTAGCTTTATGTTATTAAAGCTAAAGTTTAATCAGTAATACTGATTATTTTTGCCATTTTTATCATGTCTCAGCTATTTGCACCTTATCTCTTCCTTTTTATGTGATGTCTAATGTGTTCCCTTATTTCTTGTTTTCCATATATTTTTTGGCTGTTACTGTATTTTCCTGCAAAGTACTTTCAGCTACGTTGTGCAGGACTGGTGCAGAAAAAGTAAACTTGTGTTGTCTTGGAGTATTTTAATGAGTAATAAAGTAGCTGTTTTTTTGTTTTTTTTTTTGTGGGGAAAAAAAGATTTTTTTAATGTCTAAGCCATTTTCTTCTTGTCTTATGTTGTCTCAGACATAAACGAGTGCAGGCAGAGGGTTTGCCGTTTGGATCAACAGTGTAAAAACACACGAGGTGGTTACACCTGCATTGATCTGTGTCCGAGTGGCATGACCAAAAGTGGGAACGGCACATGTGTGGGTGAGTGACTGGCAGCTCAAGACAGACGGTATCAGCTAACGAGGAAACATGAATAAGCAGAGATTATGCCCTCTTTGTCTCTTGCTTTTAGACATCGACGAGTGCAGAGAGGGGACGCATCAGTGCAGATTCAACCAGATCTGTGAGAACACCAGAGGCAGCTACCACTGTACATGTCCACGTGGTTTCAGATCTCAGGGAGTAGGACGCCCATGTGTCGGTACGTAAAAATCTTGTGTTGTCTTCCCAGCTTAAGAAACAAAGAAACTGTATACAATTAAAGTAAAGTATTTTGGAATATAAGAAAGATAAACCTGCAACGTAATGGCAAGCTATTTTAACTGGATATTTGTCAGATTTGCTCATTTCCTGCACTTTGCTAAAGCTCCTGAGCTTCTGTCTGCAATTTTTATAAGTTGGTCTTTTCATCTAAACTAAAAATAAAATTTTAAAAATCGTCTTACACCATATCCATCCACTGCATGCATATGTGACCAGATGCTATAAAAACTGCTGACTTGAGTCTTCACAAAAAGCAACTGCTTTGCTTTGCAGAACAACATTGCGTATTATCAGTTTATTTTAAGAAGGAAAAGCTGCTATGTTTTCTTGATGGCTTTGCTTGTAAGTGGAAATATTTTTCAGCATTTTTGTATTTATTTTATTTGCTTTTGTTTTGAACTGCAGTTGTTTTCATTTGCTTTATTTTTCGGCACCTTTTTAAACTTTCTCAACACATGTTTCACATCTTTCTTCACAGTACTTTTAGTATGCCTTCCTAACCCTCCTCTCCACATGTCATTCATCTGTATGAAAAGCTGTGAGTGGCTAAAGCACAAAAATGCTGAAAATGCCCAGGATGGAGCATCAGAAAGTGATTTATTTTGTCTTTAATGTTGATTTATTTGTAAGTGTAACTCTTAGCTCTTGTTTTGCTCATGTGACTTAATTACACAAAGATCAAGTTGACTGTTTTTGATGTGAGATTTGGCAACTCTTAGCACTTCATTAGACATAATGAATGTAAAAATAATCTGAAAAGACCAGCACCACTGCTCTTTGTATGCCTCTTCTTCTTTACACCTTCTTCTAATTCTGTCCTTTCTGTCACCTTTGCATTTGGACACAGCTCTTGTCTGGTTTTGCTTTGGCATTCAGTTCCATATTATCTGTGTTGTATTAACCCTGGATGAACCCTATGTTTTTTTAATGACATATCTAGTTTCGTATATAGAAACTGAAAGCTAATATCAGTTGTCAGTTTTATTCAGCATAGTTGGCTAGCTAGCACTCTGCCTAACAGACACACTGCTACAGACTTTTAGCATGGCCGCTTTATTTTCAGAAGAGCAGTACCCTGATTAATAGGCAGTGTCCTGTAGTCTAGTAGTGTCAGAGTAGTATAATGGAAAATTTCAAAGGTGTTGACATTGTTAATCGAACCTTGAAACCTACCTGTTGATGCCTTGTCTCAATGCATTTCTCAATAAACATTAAAATGTACTATAATGCAGTGAGGTTAATAATATATTCCATTTTTCCCCTTTCTGCCCTTATCTTTCTTTACTCCTAATATGTTATTTCTTCACTTGCATTATCTTCTTCTTTTATTTCCCCTCCTAAATTTCTTCCTGTCACTTTGTCCTTTCCATCTTCTCCTGGTGCTGGTCTTCCTTTGCACTGAGGGCAGACATAAATGAGTGTGAGCGGCTCCCTCAGCCCTGTGCCCATGACTGTATCAACACTCCTGGTAGTTTCAAGTGCACCTGCCCACCAGGACGCCACCTGCTGGGAGATGGCAAGTCCTGCGCTGGGCTGGAGCGTCTACCCACCTACGAAAGTTACTCATATGGCTACCGCACGTCTCAGTCCTCTCCTGAACAAGCGCCCAACCAGCGGCTGTACCACAGCTTTGCTTCTCACAGCTACAACTCCTTCACCGCCACAAATAGGCGCTACATGAACCGTAACCGGAGAGAGGCTCACAAACACCTCTCAAGGCAGGATTCCCCTGCTTGTAAGGAAGGTTTTGAGTCCAGGGCTGGCCACTGCTTAGGTAACTATGTAGAACGGGCAATGCTGACACGAGGGAGAAGAGTTAACAGAAAACTTGAAAGACTTAATGCTGCTTGATGCTTTAAATTTGTTACAAGTAGGGAAGAAAACTGTATTTTGTGTTTCTTTGTGTGGCACCAATAGATATTAATGAGTGTGAAGTGAGGGACATCTGCCAGCATGAGTGTGTGAACACACCAGGGAGCCACCGGTGTCTCTGTCCTGCTGGTTACCGCCTGATGGCTAATGGAAAAACATGTCAAGGTGAAACTCTAATCTCTTGAATCTAGGGGTTGCAGAGACCCAAAGATTGTGCAATTGATTTAAAAGTTTGTGAGTTTTTTACTGAAAAATTAACTAAAACATTGGATTGAGAGATGACCTCTATACACAATGATGAACCATTTGGTATATCTACAGATATAGACGAGTGCCTGGAGCAGAACATCCAATGTGGAGTAAATCAGATGTGCTTCAACACAAGAGGAAGCTACCAGTGCATCGACACACCCTGTCCTCCAAACTACCAGAGGGACCCAGCCACAGGGTAGACAGTCAGATTCAGATCTTTACTCATGTCCCAATGGGAAATCAATAAGTCAAATCTGTCTCACAGCAAATTCAAAACTAATTTTATCAAGCATATACGGTTTTCACCTTGTAGGTTCTGTTTGAAGGACTGCCCACCGAACGACCTGGAGTGTACACTGAGTCCATATGCGCTGGAGTACAAGCTGCTGTCTCTGCCTTTTGGCATCGCAGCCAACCAGGATCTCATCAGGCTGGTGGCCTACACACAGGATGGCGTGATGCACCCCAGAACCACCTTCCTGGTGGTGGACGAGGACGTCACTTTGCCCTTCACCCTCCGAGACGAGAACATGAAGGGTGTTTTGTTCACCACGCAGCCGCTGCGAGAGCCGCACACGTACCGCATGAAGGTGCGAGCGCTCTCTTACAGCGAGGTCGGCGTCATTGAGTACCAGACGACCTTCATCGTATACATCGCCGTCTCTGCCTACCCTTACTGAGAGCACTTTAAATGACGTGAGATGAAGATGTGAAGTTGAAATGCGCCTTCAGCTTGCATAACGGTGTGGTGAGAGTGATATGATGTGACGTTTGGACTTTTGGCCACCGCAGTATGAAGACTGAAAGACTGATGTTAAGTGTGTGCGAGGACAGTAAGCGGCTACAGTTCTGACGATGTATGGATGTAACATTAATGGGAATATGAAAGAGACTGAGGAAACGGGGATAAAACTGATCCTTTCCTCTAATCCCTATAAGCTCTGCCAGTCTGTAAGGAATCGATTATTTTAGTTTTTTATGTTTTGACTTCACATTTTCCCCACATCATTCAAATGTATTTATAAGGTAAGTTTCCTTCTAGTCAATGTGTAATTCCAACTACCTAATATTACTTTACTGGAAAGTGCTTGAACATCAACACAACTGAACTTCATTTACTAGTAGAGATACATGGTGCTCATGTTGGAAATTAGAGGTTTCCAGATAGTTTTCATCTGTTTTGTTGTCACAGAAACTGCTCCATCGACAAGTGTTTTTTCTTTCCAGGAATTACCGGGATGTAGTTTATTTTAACCTGTACATAATGCTTTAGCTCAAATTGTGATGCAGTTCCTCTCCTAATTTTATTAGTTTTTGTAATAAAAATTTTATAAACTACAGAGAAAAAAATAAAATATTCATGCCTGTAGCAGAAGTCAACCTAGCAACACAAACTACTGATGTATGCATTTAAAATTTTGAAGACAATTGCCACGATGCACAATTATGGACATTTTGAGCAAAAATCTATATATATTTTTCCCCTTTCAATACATTGAAAAAAACAACCACACCATTGACATTGCTTCTCTGCTTGTGTGAAACAACCCACAGTCCTGTGATGTGTCAAAATCAGTGTCACATACCAAAACAAATACCACAAATTCCTTTTTTTTTTCTTTGAAGAAGTTTAAAAACAACTTAGTTTTTGTAAAAAACAAGATATAAAAACTCAACCATGATGTTGATTTAGAAACAAACATTTTTTTTTTTTGCATTTGTAAACATCACCTGTAAAAATGTGGACTTTAACATTTGAGCAGAAACCTGTTAAACTGTAAACAAGAAAGTCTGAAAATGTGACCGAAAAACTAAATTTTTTCTGCTTAATGAATGACAATCTAAAAAAAGAAATTTTGGCTGTTCAGGCATTAAGGTGAGAATATTAACTGGCCGATCTGAATTGCCTTTCGGTGAGTGTGATGCACTCGCGACCCATAAAAATATGACGGTTCTAGGATGTTTTCCTAAGCTATCAGAAACTGTGGGCTAATTGTATAAACCATAAAAAAAAAAACATCAAGATGAAAATCTGATCAGCAATCATACTTTTTATTGTTGTTTCAAAAAAAGCACAAACATAAGAAAGAAACATTTGAGTAAGGCAGTTAGCACATAGGTTTGCTCTGTTCCTTGTCTTCTGACCTCCAGGCTTGATGAGCGTCACAGAAGAAGCAGAGGAAATCATCAGACATCTCGGGCTTCATGTTAAATCTTATTACTGCATTAGGAACTGTATCTAATGTTTGGATGCATCATTATTGATTACAAAATTAAAACATAGTCCATATTCAAATACCAACCAGAGAGTAAAATACTGGATAAAATAAGTAAACTTCACTGAGGATGCTTTTCTCAAAACTGCAACTTGTTGAACCACAACAGACCTTGCATCTGATACACAAGCTCAGCTAATAACCACCTAAATAGGCTACTTAATTCAAGTTAAAGAAAAACTAAGGATTTGGCAATAGATAGTCTACCCTGTAAGGCAGACAAAATGTCTTATAAAATGTACTTTAAATAGTCTTGCTGTTAATTTGTGGTTGTTAAAGAATCTACAGTCAAGAGGATGTTTTAAAAAAATGTAAAGCAGGAAATTAACTTGAAACTTGATGCAAAACAAAATGCGTAGAAAAGACGGGTATGAAATGTATGATTTTAAATTTCAAAAATGGGATCATGCAGACAATATAAACACCTCAATTAAATCCCCTCTAGATATACGGCAAAACAAAAATCTAATCTGCAGCAGAAGAGCTTTAATAATACCGAAGCGTGGGAAACTGTTTATTTTTAATTTCAATTTAGTGGGCATATGAGGAAAATTACTAAGTAAAGAATAATGCTGATTTTTTTTAAGGTTAATCTTAAAATATAATCACATATTCTCATTGCGATGTAGTTTCCTGAAAACGCGTCTTCTGTAAACGGTACCGTTTAGCCACACAATGCCCCGCTCAGTAGCAGAGGGGAGCATATGGATGTGAGAAAACTGCAAAGTGGGATTACCATGAGATGCATCGTGGGTATTAATCCTCCCCCGAAAGCCCCCCAGGGTGAATGCCGACCCCCGCGGCTCATATTATCACCCGCCATCTGTAACTGTGCTTTTCTGCAGACGCCCACGGCTCGAGTGTTACTCTCAAAGGAGTTACTGCTTTTATTCACTCAGATGTGAAGCTAAAACAAAATGACGCAAAACAAATATGAACAGAAAAAGTTTGATTATTGAAGTTCCACCAGCGTTTCTGCCAAAATGCAGAGGTACCCTGCTCTTTACTAACACTGATCTCAGAGTTGGGCATCACTGGTGAAAAGGGATCAGCACATAGATGTAGTAGGAAGGTATTTTTAGCACCCTGTGAGGACTTTAGGCTGTGATGATTGAAAAAGAAGGAAAAAAAGAAAATCAGCTTTCAAACCCACTCTGACATACATTTCAAGTCCTAGATTTTTGCCTCAAGTAAATCAGCATCTCAGTGGGTAAAAAGAACAATAATCTGGTTTTCCTTTCAGCTTCAATGCCTTCTGGTAGAGGAACAGTGCAGCGTGTCAGTCACGTGCCTCTACGCTCTGCCGTTAGACCGTTTTCCTCGCCGTTAGTACCCTGACGATGCTGCCCACACCTCCAGCAGCCAGAGCCTGAAAACACAACAGATTAACATCATGGGATTAAATCTTACACATTTTTCCACTTTAACAAATAGTAAAAAATCTTTATTGACAAGTCAGTTAATAGGATTTTACCGATGTGTTTCATTAAATTTGGATATTATCGAAAATAACATTTATGTTAGTAATTGAACATAAGAAGTGAAACAAACTACATACTTTCATTTCAAACTACAAGCATCCTGTTTTTTCCTAGTAATTTAAATGATTTTGGCTTCCAGATGATTAAAACAAAATTTGGCTTGACTGAAAATGTGACTATTACATAAAACTATTTTAAAATGTGATGGCACACATAACAATGTGAAAGAATTGCGACTTAAGTGGTCTTAAGTTTGATGATACAAGAAGCTTAATCGTTATCATCTTTCCAGACTTGAAAAACCGTTCCAAAGACTTTTCAAGAATACGGAGCCATCCCATTTCTCTTAGGAAAACAATTTTTCCAACAATTTATGTCTACAAAATAGTTTGGGAATATTTACCTTTTCGTGCCACTGCAGCAGGACGGCGCTGCTGTTTTCTGAAGGTCTCTCAAAGCCTTTGTAGATGTATTTCATCAGCAGGTCTACCCCGTTCTTGTCGAGCGACTGCACCGCTTTCTCAATGTCACTGCTCTTGAAGGCACTGAGCACCTTCAGCACTAGACCCTCAGCTCGATCCTGATCAGGAAAGAGGAACATTTACAGAACACAGCTATTACAATGCTAAAATGACAAATCCTGAGCAACACCAACTATAATCTGATGCCGGAATTATCTATGCCATTAATAATTTTGCAAATAGTTCTCCTTTCAGTTTTATAATTGCATTAAAAAAATAAAAAAAAAAACATCTCAACTTTATTAAAACACAAGTGACCAGTCTGCTGTCAGTGTATGAGTTAAATGCATTATGATTAAATGTGGTCAAGTTACAAAGTTTACAAGAACATTATTTAAATAAATTAAAGCAAGTAACCTTGACGTTCTGATTCTTTGTATTGATTGGTGGGTTCTTCAGGACTGCATGTAACGCCTCTGTGAGATTCCCTGTGAATGGAAGGTTAAGGACGCACACACTCTGCAAGGACTTGCGCTGCCTTAAAGTAATGATCATTATAAACACGTAGCATAAATATACATATACAATCCTGACCTTTTAGATATTTTCCTAATGGGACATCACAAACTGGTCATTATTCGGTGCTTCATAGACCCAGAGAGGATGAAAACAAATGCATTCCACACTTTTAAGATTCTTCCGTTATCATTTCATACTTTAGCGCTGGTTTGTGTCGGTCTATCACAAAATACATTAAAGTCTGTGCTTGTAATGTGGCAAAGAAAAAAAAAACATTACTTAAGGGGAAATTTGCAAGAACCTGTGTAGGGAGCCTGGAGCAGCAATCCCTGGAATGTGACTGTCAGGCAAGTCTGGACAGTGATGGGTGTTTTGCTAGCAGGCCAATCATTAGGGCAGCAGCAGAAACTTATGGAAATACACGTAAAAAAAAAACGTAAACGCAAAAAATAAATTATTCGCTTAAATCCTTCATATACCGTCAAAGTGCCAGTTCTGCCTGCTTATAATGTAAAGGATATTGTCTGATGAGGGAGTCCACCTCTGCCTCGTCAGGACCCAGCTGATTTTCTCCGCCGTCCTCCTCGTCCACAAATTTGTTCTCGTCGTACTCATCCACGTCCACTCGCCTGAAACGGGCGGACACTGTGTTCTTCGACATGGCTGATGCTATTTATAGGTCCGACTCTGAATCCGACGAGGGAGACGGTTTTAAGGTTTAATTTAGCCTTTTTAGAGTTTTTTTTGTCTTTGACACGGCTGTCAGAGACAGGAAGACAGACGGCTTCCTGACTGCTTCCTCTTCCTTTTTGCGACGTGTTTGTTGGTTTCAGTTTACTCACTACCGCCATCTAACCGGCAAAGCAAGACGCTACAAGTTGAGAGGGTGTGCGCTTATACAATTGACGCTAGAGGGCGCACAAAACTAGTAAATAGAGGGATAACTGAACAACCAATGTTGACGTCTCGTTGATTATACAAGAAGACAATTCTTTATTATTCTTAATATATATATCTATCTATCTTTATACTTATATATAGATAGATAGATATATGTATGAAAGGCTTTAGTTTATCAGGTCGATAAATTAAAGCCTTGTCACTGACAACACATTTCTTAGATTTTTAGCTTAATGTGGTTTTGTTATAATAATTTAGACTGTTTTCACTGCAGTGCTAAAGCAAACACAAGGAGTTAATATTAATTGTTTCAAAAACTAAATTTCACTTTCAAATAAAGCATAAAAATAAAACCTCTTTAATGATAAAATTTACGTAAACTTTACTTTCTGTCAGTGGTGGGTGGTTTACACAAAAAAAAATATGTTCAAACAAAAGTAGCAATATTTTAAATAAGAGTAAAAATACAGTTTATAAGATTTTATTTTGTGCTGTGGCTGCCATGAACCACATCTTGTGCTAATTAGTACCAGGTGCTTTTCAGTTACTGTCGCTTTTATATATGATCACGTTGTTTGTCGCTGTGGTTTCTATATATATATATGTATATATATATATATACATATATATATATATATACATATATATATATATATAT
>CAEGAE010005873.1:0-16746 GCA_903067095.1 Girardinus metallicus | reverse complement strand
AACGATGAAAAGCCGGGCATTATCATCACTCAATAAAATCCCATGGGACGAACTTGAAAATTGGACATTATGCCGCTAACACTTAGCTTTCGTCAACAATTCGGAGGCGGAAGTGAGAGCTATGTGTTAAGCAAATAATGTTCCGGGCGGAACACGGTGCGCTAAATAATAAAACATAAATTAACGAAGCTTCGAGGCAGGTACATTTTCCTCGAGGAATTTTAGTAATCGAGGTCCTCGAATCATTCGAGGAATCGCTTCAGCCCTAAACCAATTAAAAACTAATTACTATGTTCACAACTTTAAAAGTTTCTTCTCTTGAATGTAAAATTAAAACGTGGAAACCCATTTATAGACGTGCCACCATTTATTTGAACTGTATGATGATGTACTATGATGATATCTGTTATGTGCAGTGAACTCCCATAGCGGTAAAACACATTAAACTTCTCAGATTTCAAAGTCTGCTCCAGAGCAACATTTGATGATATCTGAGCTCATGTTGCCAATCCTGCTCATCAACATTTTTCTGGAGCAACATAAAAACATAATAAAGTGAACTGACTTTTCTCTTTTACCATCAAATTAAAGCTTACTAATTTAAGATTAATTTAAGGGCCATTACAACTCCCAAAAATGCTGTTTGGCCTAATGCTCAAATTACCCTTCAATAATAGTTACCAACATTCCCAGTTGGGTAATAAGCCAACGCATGGTCAGGAGTGAAGATTTCCTGTAATGTTTTTGAAACATGATGTTTTTCCAGATAAAACCACATGGTACTTCCTCATACTTAACATGTTATGCCCTATTCATACTGCATACCTTTCCCCTTATGCCTACAAGCAAACAACATAACAAGCTGAAAAACACAACATTTCCTTGTACTTATTAAAATGACACATTAAATAAAACTGATAGTTAAAAATCTCTTTGTGACTAAAAATATTTAACACCTCAAAAAAAAAGCCTAAAAAATACTTTGGAATTTCAGAGCGTAATCTTCTCATCTGTCAGACTTTTCCCCGCCGTAACCTTTAGATGTGGTTTTATCGTTTGAAGAGATTCCCAGAATCAAAACTAAGGAAAACAAAATTCAGCGTCAGAGCTGATTAAGAAAATCTGCTGACCTCAATCGCTACTGCATCCTTAAATTATGTTTGTGAATCTGACTACTTTTACTCACACTATAATATTAGTTTTAATAGTTTTGATCTTGTTTTGTCATCCAGTATTAGTCATTGAAAACTTAGCAATAAAGAATGTTATTGCCTTATTAGGCTTGACTGCAACTCTACAGGAGGCCAATTAAGAACCTCATTTTTTTCTAGCTGCTCACCTTTTCAGATAAACATCCTCATCTCTTGCTATTATGGCCTAAGGTCACTGGATTTTAGTTTATGAGCCAGCATGAGGCAGAAACAGTATGATACTTTGAGATTATACTCCTACGGAATAAAAAGGAAAAAAGCTAAAGCACAATCAGCTATTTCTCTCCGTTTGTCACACACTCAATGAAACAGAACACTGACCACAAAATCACAAGACTAAATCTGGAAGCGATGTGCCCAACTGCAGTGTGTGTGTGCGTGCGTATGCATGTGTAATTACTCAGAGGAACAGTGTGTTCAATATAAAAATCACAGAATTTTTTCCCCTCTTACAGCTAGAGGAAAATTATTATTGGATGAGTTGTGTGAATTGCTTTTCTATGTCCTGTTAAATAAACAAAAAGAGGCAAAAGATGAGGAGGCGAAAGGTGCAGCGCAGAGAACGAGTCAGTAAGACATGGAGAAGCGGATAATAAATAAATGCTTTTATTGATTTCTACAGTGAATCTCATTAGTACTTCACATTATCGGCAAAGGATAAACATCTCTGAAATTTGCAGTTTTTTTTTAAATATTAAAAAATACTAGTCTAAAGAATTTACTCAAAGACGTACATCTAATTTTTAGATGTTACTCTAGAAATACCAGTAACATCTCATTTTTAGATGCAATTATAACAAAGTTTTTGGACACAACTAAACAATGTTTCAGTGAATTATAAGAGCACTACTGTTGCAGATGCAGACAAGTTGGCACCCCTGGCAAAGATAAAAAGCCTTAAATATGTTTTATCAATTCTAAAATTGGAAACAAAATCATTGGTAAAAATAGTAGAATAGTTTCTTAAAAAAATATTTTTATTGATTATTTTAACCTGATCAGAGCTTCTATGAACCTCTACTTAGAAATCTATGACTTCTTGTTTTCCTTCTATATAAATACAATGCTACAGAGTCTTTATTTCTGTTGGCAACAGTCCAATAGGTTGGACAAGAAACCATTTTTATCTTGTCATCATACACAACAAGCAGGTCTGTAGGAGAGGTAAAAAGAAAAAACACCCATCCAGGGCTCATTATTAGAGAACTGCAGTAAAAAGTGACAACTTAGGTTCAATAAGTCAGCTAGTAAAAGCCAACCGGTTGTTTGGAAAAGATTTCAGGAAAAACCCCTTTCTGCCCCATCATCACAAGAGTGAACAAGTTTGTTCAACTCCACTGGGACTTTCAACAGGATGCCGAGTGCTTTGGTCAAATGAGACCAAGACAGATTTTTGGCAAACTCGATGTGGGTTTGGCATGAAACAAAGGATGTGGAAAAGCACCTCTTGGATACGATAGCAGCTACTGAAGGGGTTCTTGTTACAAAAAAATTTAAGAACCACCGATCTAACGAGAACAAAACATCAAAGATGTCTCCCTCTTTGTGAATTGTTACAAAAGATTAAAATGCATAAATGTTGGCAGCTGGGAGGTCACCACCTGGTGAAAAACAAAAATAAATTTTTTGAAGAAATAATCATTTAATAAATGTGCTCACATGCAAAGCTTTGGTTTTCTGCTTTTCAAACAAAAGATGGATTTATTTTAGGTCTTTTTCACATCTTTGACAAACTATTTTGTGCATGTTGACATATTAAGAATGTGGAGTTGGTTTTTAATGAAAAGTTACCAAGCAGAATTCTTCAGAAAGCATGATAATGTTTTTAAAGAACAACAACTGTATATTGCTTATGTTTTATTTCATTCATTCATATAATCTATATTATCTACACACCCTTTCCTACAGATGCATACTGAGAGATGCTTAATGCTGCAATACTAAATAATTCAAAACAGAAATGCACTTAGGTTGTTCGTCTTCTAAACTGATCGGCTTCATGAAACTGGCCTTGATGCAAATTAAATATTTCCTAGCTTCTCATTGCAAAAGATATTAATTTATAAACAGAAGCTACATTATTTAAGTGTTTCCAACCCATCTAAGAGTTCTGTAAAATGAATAAATGACATGTTTAACTGTTCATATGTAAAAAAAAGAAACACCAATCACCAGCAGTACTGGAATCAATCAATAAACCGAGTGTTGGTGTAGGATTACTCACTGATCATCAGGCAGGCGCTCAATAAAAGCAACATAGCAACGTTACAGCTGTTTGTTCAGAGAAAATCTTAATTTCAGGACCTATGTGAGAGCTGTTATCCAAATGGCTTACACACACACACACACCCACACACACTACATCTCTATCCCAAGATGGAGGGTGGGGCGTCCACGCTCTTGCTTCCCAGACTGATTACAGATTGTTGACTTGACTGAAGGGAGGAAGTCAAAACTCTCCAGCACCCCCTCCCCAAATTCAAAAAAGTGACACATCCCATTTTCTGCAGCTACAGTCACGATTATGAGGGGAGAGCAAAGAAGTGACCAAACGCTAAGAGGATTTAAGCCACCACATTTCAACCACCGGGCTCCATTCACCTTCCTGCAACTAAAAAAAAAGGCATCACTGTAAAATCGCCAATGTGCTAAACTGTGTCTGAACTGCAGAAAGCCGAGTTAAGAAATGCATCACCTTCAACAAGACAAGGATGAACCACTTACTACTTATATCAAGATCATCAGTTGCAATTGTACCGTTTTAAAACTCCAAATATGTTCATTTCATTTTAATCCTATGGATTCAAGTTATTTTATTGAAAAGGTTCCAGAGTTGCTACAGTTTTCCAATATTGTAATGAATCATATTAGCTGATAGATAAATATCTGAAATCCTGCCAAACTGGTGGCATGACCTTTCTTCTTTTATCCACAGCTTTCAATCTACTCGGTTGCTTTTTATTTTTAAGCAGTTATGAGGCACTGTGGCAAACCTGAAACTGCTGCTGCGCAAGTTACTCAGCAGGTTGTTGCTAGGCAACTGAAGAGTGAGTTGATGGTATCCACATAGCTTAGCTAGCCATGAGAGATTGAGTAGCTGAAGTCTTTCCTGCATCCCCCAGAATGCTGTGCGGTTCTGTATTGGAGTTCAGTGAAATCATTGAAAATTCTGTCAGCTGTGTTATTTATTGATTTTGATCAGCTGTCTATAATGTTATTGACTTATTCTCCAGCCCTAAATGAACATACATTAAAAGAGTGGTGCCCCTTCCCCACTTGTTGCTGCTAATGTCTTGAAACCATGTTATTTTTACTCAACGTTTTTACAATCTTCCATGCCTACTGTAAGATGAATAAGTATGTAGTAAGCAAATCAAACAGCAAATTATAAATAATTATTTCACTTTCTACACTGCATATTTGTTGAACTGCATAAAAAGATTAAAATAATCTGATTGATACTTTCTTCCTTTATCCTAGTGTCACATTTATGTCATTCAAAGAAAAACAAAAAGCACAAATATGGTCTAAACCAATAACAGACACATGGACATGAACGCCTAAGAGGTTTTCACAGTATCTCAAGGTTATTGAAGCCTTGACTAATATGAAGGTTTCACAGTTTCCACAAAAAGTACAAGACAAAAATTACATAAATGATCTACCTGTAGAAAAGCTGCAATTATTCCTACTTATGATTGTTACTGTTATAATAATGTTATGTGGAATTCATTAATCAGTGTTTTGAGTATAAAAACCTTAAAGATCCAGACTGACTGCTGACTAAAGTTAGACTAAAAACATTTTTACCGTTGTGCTATTCATAGAGCAGTAAATAACATGCTCAAAGTGGTTTCTAGCCTGCAGCTAGATGCTTAACAAATATGCTGCTTGTAGTTTAACAACAGTTTTGTTTTTTTTTTAAACAGTGTTATAACTCCACTACTCTATGCTCCATAGGCTGAGAGAAAACTGATAATTCTGATAACTCCAATAACTACTGACAATTTAGTAAAAGGACTTCAAGCCAGGAAATAATGGTTACGCCGGAACATTTTGTGGTTTTATAACTGTATTTTTAGTTACACTGAATAATGCAATCTATAAAAATGTTCTTTATGCTTACTTTATCACAAAATCTGAATTAAAAATAAAAAACATTGCTTTTACACTGTGAACAACACCATTAAAACCAGAAGACAATGAAGCAGTCGTCAGGCACAACAGCTGAAGTGAAAAACCATGAAAAACACAGTAGGGTTAAGGTTAATGTGCCTTATAAATGATGTGCAAAAATCACATCTATTATGGAAACTAGGAGGCTCATCCTGTGGAGCAATTTGCTCTGCAGAGGCAGACTATCAATGGCTAAATAAAGCAGGGTAGACTTTATTCCAGCGTCTAATCCATTTTTCCTGGGAGACACTCAAATCCATCATGCTGTTTGCCCATATTCAGCGCCCTCTAATACAAAGCTGGCAAGTAAAACATTAAAACTTTAAAAGGGGCTTCAGTTAGAGCCTTTAAAAGCACTGTACTTGAAGCAATCACGCAGTGGTGGAAAGAAAAAAAAATGACAGGAGCACAAATCGCCAAACACAAACAAAAAAAACTTTCAGGTTTAGCATAAAGACTGCATTAAACCCGTTTACAGGTGAGCTGCTCATACTGCAGTGCTCGCTTCACTGGGTTTATATCCATCTAGCGCACAGAACACGGTGTGGGTGTTCAGGTACATGAGGTTATCCAGCCACTGACATAACATTTAAGTTGCCTCCATCCTCTGTTTACAAATCCCAGCGTATTGCCACGCACGATTTATATTAACAAATGCTCCTAATGCAGGTGATCCACCGTGTCATGCATAACTTCAGCGACAAAAAGTCCCTATTAAAGCCAGCAGAAGGGCAGCCTACTGAGTGCTAGCCCGTGTTACGCAATATCAACACACAAAGCTAAGGAATGCGACTCACGTCAGCGCATAAAAAACAGCCATCAGCTGCCGATGGATCCGCTGCCAGTCGCTCTAACGCGGTATTAGGGCACTGATTCGTTATCCTCCAGTGCCCTGTGCTGCTTGTAAACACACAGCCATAACACGAAACTTATGTGCGACATATACACGAGAGCCAGGACCGATGCCACCAATTAATCACACACAGCAGTCTATGACTCATGATACCTCTGGTGGATAAGAAAACTTCCCAAACCAAACAAAACACTTCATCCAGAGCCGAGGTGGACTTGACGTTAGCGTAGGGCTACACTGAACAAAAACAAAACCGAGGGAGTGGCACGGCTTGCAACGATCGCTGCATAAAGCGGATTAGCAAGCTAACCGCATCCAGCTAACACTTATTTGATACAGCGATCTGCATCCATTATTTACATCTCCAATTAGCTCCTCAGCCCGTGTCCCTGCATGTTTAGATTAACTACGATTCACGTTGACATTAAAAACAAAATTTTTTTTTATACAATCAACTGATCACCACACAAGCCGAAATTGAGAAATATGAAATATGTTGAAGAGAAACAAGATACAAGTTGTGACAGCAACTTTCTGCTAGCAGGCGAATAGCAGTAAATCTGACTGGTTAGCCCGGATGCTAAAAGGCGTTGAAAACAAGCCTCCGAAAAAAAAACAACAAAAAAAAAAAAAACACACAACTGTTGTAAAAACTAAAATCATCAACCGTTAATAAGAAAAAAAGATTAGACTCACCAAGTAAATGGGGAAATCCACATGAGTTGAGTTATTAGATGAACAATTCAGAGACCCTGCCCGCAGCAGCCCGGGGTGGCTAAAAATCACAGACAGCCAATGCAGTTCAGAGAAATCAAAGTGGGAATTTCGCTAGTTGTAAAGATAGCAATGCTAATTCGCTAACCAAAACGCATAACTGCCCTACCCAAACGCAGAACAGCCTAGCTGGCTTCAAGTCTTCCCTATTTCTCCTCATTAACAGTATCCGTGTCTTGTCGCCCGCAATGGCTGGCAAGGGCGGCAGGAATAACAACAATTTAAAGCAACGCAAGGCCAGCTAAGCTGTGAGCTGGCTAACGGCAGCCAAGCGTTAACTGTCACTGGGAGCTGGCTGGCCAAACCCGCTAGCTGCTAACGTCAGGCAGCAGCCAGCAAAGTTTCTCTAAAAATGGCGGCGAAGAGAAAATCTCCTCCCTTCCACTGAAAAGGAAAGCGACTGATTCTTAAAAAAAAATAGAGTCGAAGCAAATAGTTTAACCTGGTCGTGAGCGGATCGTGTTGCACTTGATGCGGGGACTGGTCTCCCAGTTAAGACGATGCTGTGGCATCCAGCAGAGGCAAGCTGAGGTGTGCGGAGGGAGAGCCATACACATAATGACTTGTCAACACGACGTTGGGTCCAGGGGGCACTTATTATCGCAGAGGATAAACGGGTGTCTTTCTTGTGTGTTTGGTTTTATGCGCTCCCAGCCCCTCACTGAGACCCCAACCTGATTAACCGTTTCAGTCTGAATCTGGGGTCTATAAATAGCCAGTCGTCAACACCAATATTATATATTCTTCAGATCATATGTCTGTTTTCAAGCATCAGACTGTAAAAAGTAAACAATAATAATGTATAAACTATAGCCTCACATGATTAAAATATGACTATCTCATTCAGGAATTGATAATAATAGCCGTATTATGATGACGTGCGGTGTGATGCTGCAAAATGTAAACAGCAGCTTAACCTCTGTCAGCTGAAATATATTGAATTTCTTCTTCTTTTTTTTTTTTTTTTTTACCCTTTTGTATATCTAGAATGACGTTTTTAATGATACGGACTCATTCTGTCCAATCAGTAAAGAGTTTGTGGCATAATT
Source organism: Girardinus metallicus (assembly GCA_903067095.1). NCBI lineage: Eukaryota > Metazoa > Chordata > Actinopteri > Cyprinodontiformes > Poeciliidae > Girardinus > Girardinus metallicus. The sequence continues at coordinate 8,683 of CAEGAE010005873.1, read as the reverse complement.
TAATATTTTTTCAGACGCATCACTGATTCATAAAAAAAAATAAAAAACATTAATTAACAACTTTATGTTGGCTAAGCTACATTCCACAGCAGGGCAACATATATAGCTGTAATCTACGCTAAGAAAAATTAAGAGGCGACGGCAACGAGCCTGGCAGCAGAGAGGTTAAAGATGGACATTCCACAACAGGCTGGAGGCGAGCGGACCAATCAGCTTCCAGGAGAGGCTTAGCGGGGCTTCGATTGGTTGTCTGGCATCCCTGTTGTCATGATGATGGGAATCAGGGCCTGCCTGTGTGGTCTGTATCCAGGCGAGGAAGTCTACTGATGCAAAAGGATGCTAATGGTTCAGCTGCAGAGGCGCCAATCCCTGAGACCTCTGTGGCTGTGACGTTTAGAGACTTTTAGCATCGGTTAAGAGGAATAGATCACTTTATACAGCCCCGATTTGTGAAACATGTCATATTATATACATGTTTATATGTACAAAGACTGATATTGAATCATTCGGTGTAAAATAAATAAATAATTTAATGCCCTGCTGTTTCTAATTACACAACTGAAACTGCCAGTAGATTTTTTTTCTTTTATAAATATGGTGTAAAAAATATTTACATAATTTAGTCTAGAAAGTCTTGGATAGAAAAAGCAATAGGTAAACATTTTTGCTCTCTATATATTTGATATATTTGCTCTAGCTGCTGAAGGAGGAACAGCTTATCCTGCTCTCTCTCGTCCTTACTGATAACTTTGCCTTTGAACCAGGGCAAAATGCCTTCGTCTGACCCCAGGGACATTAGCAGTATTCTACAACTTCAGTCTATAGAAATGAAGATTCAACGGCTGGAGGTGAACTTTGAGATCAACGCTACCTGTGGAAATGAAACAACTCTTCCTCAAATCAACGAAGAGGAGGTTGTACGCCCCGCACCAAGCAGCTCACCCTGGAAGACTCAGGGTGCCAAGCCGAAACAAAAGTCTCACACTGCAGATCCCATGAGACGACTAACAGGGAGAACCCCTCACCTGGGCGAATCAGCGTGGCCGGGTCTGAGCCGAAACCCACCTTCAACTTCAACACCTGCTCCACCAAAGAATAATGAACAAGCAGCTGGAACCAAAACGGCTTCCAAGAACAAAGCGACCAGCCCGAGCCTCAAAACATTATGACTCCGTGGGAATCCCACTGAAAAACAGATTTTCTGCACTTCAGCCTGAGCCTCTGAGTGAAACCTCGCCTTCAAACATCAACAATGAGGCAAAGCCAACACATCCACCTCCCCAAAGCTCCAAAGGACAAAGCGACCACCAGAAAAACAAAAGGTATGCCAAAAGTGCTTGTTGTTGGAGATGAGGCGGTAAATGGAATCAGTCACGTTTGCAATCCCAAGAAAACGAGAGTGATTTCATTTCCATTACACTGGTGATACTGCATCTGATTTAACTCGCAAAGTGCTCTCTCTAACCACTGATCAGCCAAATATTGAGACTTTAGTTCTGCATGTTGGAGCCAAAGATCTGGCAAAGCAAAAATCTGAGATTTTGAAAAAGGACTTTAATATTCTTCTAAACACTATGGGAAAATTAAAAATGAAGTTATTTCTCAGTGGTCCAATTCCATCACCGCAATAGGGAGACGAAAAACACTCCAGGCTGGACATAATAAACAAATGGCTGATTAAAACCTGCTCTGCTCAGTGACCTTCATCGATAACCTCTGGATCTATTGGCAGCGATTTCACCTCTTTGGAAGAGGCGGACGCAATCTTAATAAACATGGGATAAAGCTACTTGCTGCAAACCTTTTTCATTTTATCTTCAAGGACAACAATGTGATCATCATCGCTTCAGAACAACAGGCTCAAGGATGTGTGACTGGGATGGAACCCTCCACGTATCAAGAACCAGATATTCCAAAACAAGCTGATGTAGCATCGGCTGCAGACAGAATGACTGGTTCCTCTCCTCCTTCACCCCTCCTGGTCTGCTCCTCCACTCATTCACTGGATTCACAAGATACCTATGAAGAAATATCTTCTGGACCAGAGTTTCTCAAATTTACAGATGGAATGAATCAACAGGTTTGCCTCGGCACGTCTCTCCTTAGCGCTCATGTAGCAGATCTCACCCCATTTAAGTTTACAGACACGAGTTTCTGTTCATTTTAAAGATTTTTGTTTACATTTCTCAGGGAAATTATAAGATCACAAAAGTCCAACAAGTATTTATTTATTTTTTAACATAATGGCATCTTATAGCTTTCAGAATTACAGGAAAGATTGTTGATACCCAGCATGAACTCAGTGACGCCCTCCACAAGCAGGTTAATAATTCACCAAAACAGACCACTGCAGATTATTTTTACCCATATTGATAACCGTTTATATGAGGATGAATATAGAGCCACGGAGACTAATATAGGACTTTTGATTTTAATGAAAAAAATATGTAGTTGCTACAGAAGCCTAGCAATGATAAAGTGCTGTGTCAAAGTGGAAAGTTGCATGGAAGGAAAAACTTGCATAAGCGAAAGGCATTACCACAGTCTTGGGAACATTGTGTGAAGCTTATTTAAGAGAGGTGAAGATACATCCTAAACTGGATCTTTGTGTAATGAACCTGTAGGAGTGTGGTTTAATTTCCAACTACAGAAATGAATGAATGCTTCAATATTTTACAAAGATTTATTGTGCAGAGTGCATTAAGCTTTCAAACTCCTAGCCAAATTTCTCTGAAACACTGAATAAAGTACTGTTGCTTTTACTTTTGTCATAACACCTTTCTAAAATGATCATGTGAACATCGACTCAAAAGGACTTAATTTCAATCAGTTTTATTGATGAAGAAAGTTCAGTTCAGCTGCTTTATGTATTTGCACCACACTAAACCTGCCACGGAACCACAAATACAACAGACACCGATGAAAACAGCTTCAATGATGGAAATCCCACAAATTCAGTTCCAGTACAACATAGTTTAAATTATGTGCTACTAGCCTTTAAAAGGGGAGTGAGAATTTGACATGGTGAAGGCAACTAAGGACTAAAATGAAAACACACACAGACTAAGGTAACTTGGAATTAAACAAGGAAGTCTCAAAAAGCAATAATAAACCACCAAAACCTTAAAAATGATGAACTTCTCCGGTCAATAATCTGAGTTTTGAATTTCTTTGATTTGCCAATCATCTTATTTTGTCATAAGAAGCATAAAGAAAATATGCCAATGTTTTTCTCTCTACAGAAGTAGAAAAAAAGAGAGTGAAGGAATCCCAAGATTATCCCAACGTACGCAGCAGGGTTTTTCAACCGTAGTCCTAAAGGCATACTATCTTGCATTTTCAGGTGTTTCCCTTCTGCTGCACAACTAATTTAAATAGATAAGCGATTAACAGGCTACACAGCACACGATGAGATGCAGGAAATAATGCAATGATTTAAATCAGGAGTGATGAGGCAGACGCGAATCTAAAACATGATTAACCATGGGTCTCAAAGACCAGAGTAGAGAAAAAGCATTAAACTATTTCTCCGTTACTTCTGATTTTCATAAAACCAAGAGTCCAAAAAAAAACAAGCAAAAAAAAAAAACACTGTACTGAAAATAGATAAGCAAATTGAAGCATTTAATGAAAAGGAAAAACAAATTCCATTATTTAGTCGCTGACCAGCTGATTATTGATCACTGCCAGTCAAGAAAAAATGTTTTTTTTCTTTTCCAATATCTGTTGTCTGATTGGTGTATTTCTACAAATTTACTCTGACATGTCATGTATATTTTACCTTTAACGAAAGGAAAGATAATGCATACAAGAACTCAGTTGCAGCCTTAATTCTAAACAGGCAATGCTTGTTAAAAGAAATATATCATGAAATGAACAGATTGCTAAAGAACAATAAATATATGGAAATATTCGGCAATGCTACTAGATAAAAAAAAAAAAAATCCCTCCTTTCATTACGTCTGTTTAAGAAATGGCCTCATAATCAAGCTAAAGTTACTTTATCACGACTTTCTGGGAATTAACAACTAAATCCACCAATTGCATTGCTCAAAAAAATGTTTTTTGCAAATCTCTACATAAAAAACAAAACAAAACTTTGCAGATGCTTTTCATCAAGTTCCAAAAAGTTGGAAATATTATATACATGAGATAAAAAGAACAAGTGAAATAAACAAAAGATTTTTGTTGTTGTTTTTGTTGCCGCCTTGTGTTGTTTTTCTTATAGCACAAAGGTTTCATATTAGCATCAAGCTGGAGAAAGCTGCCAAAGAAGAATCTAGTGTTTCCTGGTAGGCAGGGTACACACACCATCTCCATTTTATTCTTTCTATGTGCTGCATTTGTATTTTGGACTCGCAATGAAGCCCTAACAAGAATCAGCCCTTTATTCTCCCGATACTTCCTGCTGTAGGTCTGCCTACGCCCCTCAACTCTGCTGTAGAAGCTCATCAGTTCAAGCCATTGCCTTTAGAGGCAGGTGGTGTGTATAATATTCATTACAGCTGTTTTTAATCAAACAAGGGATTATAGACAGTTCCCCTCTCTGGTTTTATTCCTGAATCCTGCTTGCAGAGGCTAAAGCAACTCAGACCAAATCAGTCCGTTATACCGCTTTTGCCTTTCTCTTACAACCTATCAGAGACTTTTAAGTCTCTCTCTCTTAATAGGGGAAGCTCTGTGATTCTAACACATACATACTCGCAAACACTTCCTCACAAGGGGGAATCAGCTCATCAACACCACTCTGCTCTTTATTTGCTTGTATTCCTGAAGAAGTGGTTCTTTGCGTTCTCATTATCGTTTCCTTTCCTCACTTATCTCCTCCTCTTCTTCTTCCTCTGCTTTGAATGTGTCTTCTCTCCTGAGTGACAAGCAGGCTTCATCAGCTAGGTTCCTATGGTTTCATCTCGATCCCGGTTCAGCCCACTTTAGCCCAGCTGAGGAAAGACGGGATGTCCCTCACGGGGACGTTGCGGGTCAAAGCCTTGACGCGCAGGTTGCGATCATCCGTAAGGAGGACCACCTCTCTTTGGAGCCTCACTGTTCCATCTGTTTATAAGAAAGAAAATGCACAAAGTTATGTCAGAAGGCTTGTTTCACTCATGAAATATGTTTTCAAGAGAGGCAGTGGTCCATACTTCTCTGAGGAGGCATGAAATCTTTTGCTTTGTCTTTGCAGTAGTGGAGACAGCAGGACAAAATCACATCATCATTGTTACCCTGAAAAAAACAAACAACAAAAAAAACAACATGCAGCAAATAAAAATCTGCGTTATTAATAGACCTGTCAACACAACAAATTTTGCTGGACGATAAATTGTTCCAGATGTTACAGCGATGATAATGTTGTTGTTTTGAGACCATTTTCAAGTAATATATTGCAAGAACACATTCTTAAAAATCTATAAATTTTAAATTCTAATGAACATTTAACACCTGAACTGTAATACAGCTTAAATATCCATAATAAATAAATAGAATAACAAATAAAATTAATTATGAAGTCTCTGTAAACAAAACTGTCTCTCAAAAGGAGGGGTAGTTGAGACCAAAGCACCAGACTGAAGACTTTTGTCATCTAGTGTTTGGCAGGAAAAGAGAGAAACAAGAAAAACTACAAATCAACCACTTATCTCCTCCTCTTCTTGTTTGAGTTTTGAGTGCGCAAAACTCAAACAAATTGAGTTTGTTTTAATTTAATTTACTGCTCACTGTGACAGATCTAGTTATTACCAACCAAACTGACTGAGCCATTCTGACACAACCGTAGCTCTGGTGTAGCTGCAGTGTCGTCCTGCTGTTTGCTCACAACTTTCTCTAACAAACCTCTGACGTCTTCACAGAACAGTTGTATTTATACAGATTAAATTACACACAGCTCAGTTGGTTGCACTTAATTTTAAAAAACCTGCATAGTTATCAAACATGTGAACATGTCTGCATACAACCGGCTCCCACCTGTTGTCCGGAAGTGTCCTCACTACGGAAGGCAATGGACTCCAGCTGATTTCCTCGGCTGGTCAGGGCTCTGAGGCATGGCTCCCTGGCTTCAAATCCTTTTTCTAAGAAAGCCACTGCAGAGCGGGCCTGTTCCTGCACGGCCCGCACGTGGGCCACGCTGACGTTGTAGCTGCCTCGACTGCCACTGCTCCGCCCTCCTGCCCCCACTGCGCCGCCAAAAGGCTCCTGGCCTTTAGCCAAACCATCCAACTCTGTAATCACTGGAAGAGAGAGCACAAATCATAAAGTTTGTAAATAATAATAAAAAAGTTCATGTTTGAAACATTTGTTATTTTATAATTTCAAGTTAATTTGTTGAATTATTATCTGCTGGCGTGTTTCTCTTACCGATGAGAGGCACAACGATTATGTACGTTCCACACTGAATGAGATTCTTCAGACTGTCCAAGTGATCAATGAAGCAGTTGGTGTCCGGCACCAAAAACAAGGGTCTGACTTCCAGCTCCAACTGACCGCCAGTTTGCAGTACCGCCTGAAACACACGCACACGCAGAGAAAAGGCATAAAGCTGAATTCTGTCTGTAATCAGTTGAACTCTACAGTTCAAAACTTGCTTGATTCCCTCAAACCTGGATTTTGTCTCTGCGCTTCTGCTGCTGCGCCAGCTTGTTAGCGAGGGCGTGCCGTCGCGCCTTTAGCTCCTTGATGTCATTCTCACTTTCTCCTGCCTCCTCAAAATCCTCCTCTTCTTCTGACCCAGGAAGAGATGACTCGGCCTCAAGTATGACGTCATCAGACTGTCAACCAGACAAAGATGAGAATAACATCAGCTTTTTGTTGTGAGATTTTGTTTGTTCCTTCAAAAGATATATATATACGTAGTCACCTCTTTCTTTGGTAACAAATCCTGCATGCTCCTTGTATCTTCTGAGTGGTTAGGTGAGGAAGAAGTTGCCACAGACACATATTTGCCTCCCTTGAAGGCTAACAGAGGCTCTTCTTGTCCACACAGAGCCTCCAGGAAGTACTTCAGAACCGTCACTCTTTTACAATCTGCTGCAATAGCCTGAGAAAAGAGGATGAAGGTTAATATGTACCTCAAGACACAATGTGGATACTTGGGGGAGTGTGCCAAATGTTGAAAATAAAAGCATGTAGTCCGCAGTGTGCTGGTATAACAACCCACTCACCATGTCAGTGTGTTTGTCCGTGTAACATGGCTCCTGTGGCGCTGCCAGCAGAGGTACAAAGCCAGCAAGCAGTTTGTCCTCCTTCAACTGAAGCACAGTCAGTTCCTCGTCTCCCTCGCCTTCATCAGTATCCACTTTGTACAGCAGCATCTCCTCGTGGTCCACACGTGCCAGTGCATTGCACAAGTCAGCAAGGCACTGCCAAACGTCGGGACTGCACCTTGATCATCAGATCATAACAAGAATCGGTGAGATCACATAAAATCAATAAAACACGGCGATGTTTGTGGCTTCATACAATCGTTCTACCAAAATCTTTCAGCAAACATTTGATACAAAAGCGGTCAAAGATCTGTGATTTATTCTGATAACACACTAATGACATTGCTATTGAGTCTGAAAGCAGCATAAATAAGTTAACATAAAGTTTCAAGACTAGAATCTAAATGTCAGGTTCACAAATTATTTCCACCGTCTTTAAATGGAAGGGAAAACTAAATTTTTACTCACTCTAGACTGCATGGGGGTGGATTCCACTCTTCTGGATGTCCTAACATCCAGTCTGACCACACTTTGATGCTGGGCAGCAGTTCTCTCAGGTCCAGCGGGAAAGCAGAAACTCTGACCATTCCCTGCAGCTCTTCAGTTTTCCCCTCCTCTTCTCCATCTGTCATGTGTACTGCGTCTGAAAGAGAGCAACATTGAGTTTACTTTTTTTTTTTACATCAAATTACTGAGTAATACACAACCAAACATAAATGAAATCAAACACGCTGATGATTTTATCAATCACTGGCTGCGTTTTCTTTATGAATGTGCGCAAATCTCTGTTGATATTCTGCTGATGTTGAAAAAATTATTTTTGCAATTGCGGCATTTCCATTAAACTAAAATTACGCATGAATAGGCTTGTTCACGCGATAAGTCATTAAAAATCATGGCAGTGAAGGATTTAAACAGTCATCATCATAAACACCACAAAATACTGTGATTAAATAGTTAATTTTACCCATTTATAGTCAAGGACATGCTCAACAAAATAAGTGAGAAAAATGGAGTTAAAGCGTAATAGACCAAGAGTTTACCTGCAGGAGTTTCCTTGAGAAGCTCAGTGCATCGCTGCACCAGCAAAGCAAACATGTCCAGGCCTAAAGCTGTACTTTGTTCTAATAAAACAGACCGGACATCTCCTTCTTCACCTGGAAGAGAAAAGGTACTTCATTAATTATTTGTGTGTAATCAGGACATGCATGTTTAGTTTTTAACTTGAATTAAACACTACAAATAAGGGCAGAGTGCCTTCTCCGGGTCGGGGGGGAAGGGGGGTGTCCTGCCCCAAGTGGAGGAGTTTAAGTATCTCGGGATCTTGTTCACGAATGAGGGAAGAAGGGAGCGGGAGATCGACAGGCGGATTGGCGCAGCGTCTGCCGTGAAGCGGGCGCTGTACCGGTCCGTCATGGTGAAGAGAGAGCTGAGCCAAAAAGTGAAGCTCTCGATTTACCGGTTGATCTACGTTCCCACCCTCATCT